>CACRXP010000127.1:295971-314144 GCA_902702965.1 Spirometra erinaceieuropaei
CAAAGGCAAAGAGACTTGATGAGCGTTCCTGGCCAATTTGATGTGGTCAGACAATGCAACAACAAGTCTTGACAGCACGCTCGAGTTTTTAAACAAGTTATTCACCGTGTTTCTAAATATCTGATTGAAAGTTACATGATCTGCAGAGATCTATGGAACAACTGCTGGCCGTAGCGAGTATTTCGCCCGAAAGTGCATCTATAGTTTCGCATTTTGACTTTAAACTGAGGGACACATTGACGAATGAATCGACTTTGGCATTTAAATGCGAAGTACTCCGCTGTCCGTTTCCAATATAAGCCTGGAAAGAGAATTAATGCTTTTTTCTGGCGGCAATCCTGATTTACCGAAAGCAATTGGGCACTCACGCAAAAGACTTCTGTCCTGCACAGGAACAGACTGCATTCCGTGTGTACATCGACCGTATACAGACTTAGGTCAAGAAATGAAAGTTACAGGTTACACAGTAAGTGCCCGATGTTACTTTCTGCAAGACAATGGGGGAAATTAAATCGGTTCGCAGCTTTTTGATTTCCTCTGAAATTACTTACTAACATGGAGATCAGTCCATTTGAGACTTATTGCCTCGGACTGGATTCTGAAATGAATATTTGGGGCGGCGTTCATCAGCCACTGCTGAATAATCGCGTAATATTTATAAACTGCCAACAGACAGCCAATAGTATATACTGAGATATACTAAGCTTGGCAGCCCTGGTACTAGCTAAAAGCCTAAATATGGTATATCGTGCTATCTCAGTATATACTACTGGCTGCCTTTTGTCAGTTTAAGAATATTAAGCGGGGATTCCGCAGTGACTGATGGACTTCTGCCCAGATATGCGTATCAGAATTCAGTCGGAGTCAACAAGTCTCAAGAGGACTGATTAACTCTAAATTGGTGATTAATTTCTGAGAAAAGTAAGAAGCTGCACACATAGACTGCTGGGGGACCCACTGATGGGCCGAACCCGATTGCAGATGTGTCATGTAGCGGTGGAATATCGGCGAAACACATGTCTGGGCTTTGAGGTAGTTCCTCTGCTCTCAAGGATGGTATATCGTTCTATCTCTGTACATATACATTTTGTCTGTTTCAGACCGCGGAACTTCAGACTTCATTATGAACAATGGATATATGACCGCGTGCCAAAACACATTTGTACGTTGGCGCCACTACTGGTACAATTTCCATTATTACTACCGTCTTCCAATGCCATCAGTATACTGATGAATAGGTCCGGAATCCCCTCTTTTTGATCAATTACAGAGACTACTTAATCGATGTTGTTTTCTCACAGTCCCTGAGGATGGTCTCCTGTATGAGACCGAAAGCTCAGGTTAATACATGCACTGTCCCGATGATCGCACGTTCATGCCCTCGGCATGGATAAAAGATGTTGTTAAAACATTAAAAACCACTGTTACTACTTACTACCTATAACGATACTGCCACGAGCTCGGTCATAGCAAAACTTTCCAACATGAGCGCGACTCTGCACCATTAGAATGATGCTAATTACAGAAAATACCGTTGCCGCTTCTTCAAATCGCTATCCCATCGTCGTCTACAGCGGCCAAATAGTAATATCCTTTGTTTCTCTTCGATACATCGCCTGTGCGCACTCATTACTTGGTCAAATTCGCAGCATTGTCGGTCGTACAAATTATCACAGGTAAGAGGCCCTCGAAAGGTCACCGCAAAAATCCCTTCGCTGTGACTGTTAGAACTTAAAAATGTTTACGTAATTAACACTCTGATGCAAGCCATTCCGGACGAAAGTTTGGAAAGTGCGACAAAAGCAATTCGTGGAGTATAAGACTGGAATATTTTTAACACATTCGTGTTTTAGAGATCCGAAAATTCGCATAGCAGTATTCAGAAGTCGAGGTGGCGAGCATACGTAGCTTTCGATTAATTCTCGTCGTGTATGGAAATGTTGGCTACTAATGGGTCGTCGAGTGCGATGGGGTTGTCGTAGAATCTTCCTTGGCAACACATTTGAGGAAATGGCAGCGCCCACTGCAACACTCGGCATCCTTCGCACAGAGGCGTCCTTCGTCGAGGCACTTGACGCACTTGCCATTGCCTATTGACTGCAAATCACAAACCAGACTGTCACAACATCGGTTAAAGATGGTTTTGTCGCAGAATTCGCCCTCTTTCCTGCAGTTCTCATCTACATAAGAAACAGAAGTGACATGCATTACTCATTAAGAGAAGGGAAGGGTCATAGTAGTTAACACATACGGATTGAGATCGGCAGGGCAGTCATTCGTAAACGTACCGGCAGAATTTAGACTAGCACATGCGAGAAGCACGATGACGATGATCACGTGAATATGCATGTTTGCGATTCATGGAACTGCCTGCTTCTGGAAGCTCTTATATATGCCTCCTGTGACCTCTTTTCCAACAGAGCGCACCGGCGTTGCTTGTGACGATAGTACGGCCTAACGCCAGAGTTCAAAGGGTAAGGGCTGTTTGGTCTGTCGCCGCGGCGCTTATGATAATGGTCAGATGCCGATCCCGGCCCGTATGACCTTTCCTCTCCTCGATCCCGTGAATCAGCCAGTCGCATCCCTGCTTTTTCGGTCCCGAGTCATTGCATCACCAGTCCGAATTCAATTAGCCAAATTGGGTCGACTTCCGACGTTAGCACTCCCTCACCAACCTAACGACAATCATTTCCCGGACTTCCCATTTTCCGTTCTCAATAGTTGGCGAAATTGGCGGTAAAGCGGCAGTATTAAGTAATCACAGCTGGTTAAAGTTGTTTCGTTGGGTCAATATGGATTAAATGAGAATGCATGCACACTTTCTGTTTGCGTCGCCGGTAGTTGTACTGTCGTTTTCAGGCCTGTGAAATGTTCGAAGCGTGGCAAGCAACTCTCCCGAATCCTCACGCGCTTGCCCTGTTGGTGAGCTTAACGGACACTGTTCTGCGACCTAAATGCTGTGATTGGAGGGTTCTCGGTCACACTGAGGCAGAGTGCCCCTGATGCGAAGTGCCAAGGAAATTAGACCACAGCGACAATAAATGAAGGACATCATCATTCAATGTCTTAAAGACATATTTTGAGGGACGTTATAGCAGTTATTCCCATCTCACTCACACTCGTAGTCCAGCGCCTCCGCGAATTCAGAGTGCGATGAACTGGAATTTCTACTCGTGTTCCGTCATTTCTAAGTCCGATAACCACCCAATGATCCAGGCTTTCGTGTTTCTCCTTACATACAACGCTGTGCACATTTTCATTTACAATACGATTTACACGCATAGAGGGGAATATGCGAACCCCAGACTTTTCTTCTTTGCAAATTAGGGGTCAGCACTTGACAACGTAGACAGGGAAATGATCAGTTCTGACGAGGTTGCTGTCGTCAGCCATGAGTATCGCGGTCACTGGATGCGTGCATGGCGGAAGTGGGTTGTCCGTGGAGGAATGTTCTCACAAGCAAATGCAATGTTGAATGAGGTCAGTTTTATTAGCCTCCTGGTATATGATTACACAGATTCCCCTGTTTGCAGTATGGGACTTCTAGCCGCATTGGCAAGACAGCCTCCAGTTGACCAGGGCTCTATTTGCTCACCAGATCAGCTTACTCCATTTCCGGCATCCCTGAGCAATACTTTTTCGGGCGCCAACTACTGCGATCAAGGATTTTCTTTTTCAATCACATCAGAATATTTACAGTTTCAGACCAACTACTAACTCGTGCTTTACGATAATCATTTTTTCAAACGGGCCAGTAGTTTGTCGGCAGCAGTTACGCACGGAGACACTCTCTTTATAAGCCTACCTAGAACTGTCAGATCATGTAGGGATGCGTTGTATTCAGGTAGTGAAGGATGTTGATCCCGCAATTAGAAGCCTTGAAAACTCAACGCTCGTCTTTTTAATACTGTGTTGGGTAAACCAGAATCCTGAAATTTCACTGATACGACTCATAATCCACAGCGAATGCATCTATGTAGACCACCAACACGGCTACAGACTATGCACCCATTGGCGTGTTTTGTCGATCTGCAGGCCTGTTTAACAAAAACAGCGTAAACGTCGTTTCGCCTAGCAGATTAAGGCACGCCTCGCAATGATTCTTCATAATCGCTGCAAACAGCATGTATAGGGCCGGATAAACCGATCGGAATGTTCGTAAATTTATAAATGGCCGCGAAGGAGTCGCATGGACGTCAGAGCAGTACACATAGGGAATACAAATCGAAACTTTTACTTGGTAACTTCGGATGTGCGCAATACTGAAGGCCTTGTGGGGGTTCTGAGCTAGAACAAAGCGGGGGACAGATTAGGGCACCGTACCCATTAACGGGACTGCGCGGTGTTCGGGGTTCCCACAACGGATGCCCCACGTAAGAAGTGTTATGGCCCGCCTGCGCGCAGACACACATCGTGTCATTCACTTACGTCCAACCCCTACATTGGATGACTGACCGGCACGGACAGCGGATTGGTGTGTGCGCGACGGAAGGGAAGTTACGTGATATCGGCTCTGAGGATTCCGACCCCATAGCACGTCACTGCGTTTTCTCACTAGAAACAATCTGACACACTAAAGTTGTGGCTTGAAAGGCTACGCCAACAGACGAGACAACTCGGTCCTCGCCGGGTGGACAGTCAGGCTGCAACAGCTCCATCTCATCGCCGCTTTTTTAAATACCATGCTCAGAAGGGACTCGAGCTGACCACTTCTTGTTTCTGTAAAAAACTCGCCTATCGTGAATGAACCATGTTCGTAGGCACTGGTATGCGGCAGAAGGTAATTACCTCCCGAGGTACATACAGTAATGGACAGTTCTCTTTCTATGATGTGGACAAATAGACGAAAGGGTGTTTAATAAACACAGTGATATTAGATACGAGGTACCTCGCCACCGCCATCTACTAAAACGGCGCCTAACTGCTAATTTTGACAGACCCGTATGGGTAAAAAAGCAATCCGATCATTTTAGTGCTGGGGGTGCCGTGGCGAGGGCGCTGGAGGATCTGATGAGCTGCAGCACAACTTAGATGCTGGTAGGACATGACTCAGGACAGCATGGGGGATGGGGATGAGATTGACTAATTAGCAGGACTGGAGAGAGGAAACTTCATGCGGGTTGGGGGAAGCATCTATCCAGTATCGCGACCGTTGGAGGGATCGACCAACCGGACTTCAACCTCTGAACTCTGATGTCACAGCGTACCCTCATCTCACACTGCGCGCGTAGGCTGCGTTGTTATTAGGGTCGCATAGGTATATATATAAGAGCCCTAGAAGCAAGTAGATCTGAAAAGCCGGAAAACATGTTTATTCGGGTGATCGCAGCCGTCGTGCTTCTGGCATTAGCTCGTATGGATTCTGCTGGTAAATTCGCGAATAACTGCCCTGCATGCCCTCAGTAATATGCCTTTTCCTATTTATTTAATTGCACTTTATTCCGATGATGAATGCAAGCTACTTCTGTTTATTATTTAGAGGAGAACTGCAGGAAGGCGAACGAAACCTGCAACAAGACGATCTTCCAACCCTGTTGTGATGATTTGGTTTGCGACTTGCAATCAATAGGCAATGGCAAGTGCGTCAAGTGCCTTGATGTAGGACGCCTCTGCGCGAAGGATGCCGAGTGTTGCAGTGGTCGCTGTTATTGGTTCAGATGTGCTGCTAAGGAGAATTCCACGACTACCCACTGAACAGGGGAAATTCTCAGTACTCGACATTTCTGAACGTGAATTTGTTGAAATATATATTAGATATAATCCATGACTTGCTTTACATATGTTTATGGGGCAGATCGGTGCTTTAGACACGTGAGGCCTTTAGAATTAGACAAGTCAGTTCCAATTATTTTTGAAAGGATTTTCGTCCATGCGGTGATCTCTGCTTGATGATGCTGATGTGGCGCTAAAAAGACAGTTAAATTTTGCTAAAATGCACGTTTGCATTTTTTGAAAAGCGTGCCCTGTGGGCAGATGGAACTTAAAAGGAGGAATGTCTCCTTGACAACGCGGTTGCCACACATCTTATGGTCGAGGAGATGTTGGATTGGTGACGCTGACTCGGTAACGCGAGTAAGAGCATTGGAAAAGGTGGAGAGTTGTAACTAATGATACTAGTAGCGGTCCTACTGTTAACACAAGTTAGTAACGATAACAGGAGTGGCGTTAATAAGGTCGAGTTCAGACGTCCAGCGCTACACTGTGTCCGCCGGCAGTTTAGTTGTATGGCTGAGACCGATGGACGACTACAGACGTGAATACATGAAGCCGTGTCATGAAGGCAGTGCGGATGTTTGCTACGAATCCACATGTGGCCGGCTAAGCGGCGCAGATTCTCAGCGGTGCATGTCATGGCGACATCTCCCCACGGCGTGGCAGTGCGACACCAGGTCCTTCTAGTGCAGTTCCTGGAATGTAAACTAGCGGATAAATGCCAGCTCGTAACTTCACTCTTCAAAAATTAGGGGACATGTGGTAAATCGTTCGGAGCAGGGAGCACTTGGTTCGTTGCAAGTCAATTTAACACAAATCGAGGTAGTGCGCTTATGAAGTATTAAAGAGAAGACAGTCTGAGGTTCCTATGCAATATAAACAGCGGGACAGCGAGGACTGGTATTGGCTGGCGTGCTAGCGTCGTTCAGCCAGGTTGGACATAAGCCAGCACTTCCGAATCGACTGCCTGGAAAACTGGGCCAACCGTCATCACTCCAACTTGCGTTGATCAGCAAGGTCGGTAGGGGTTTTCTCTTTCCAGATTCTTTTGAAACGAAGTGAAATATGGACAGTACAATGACGCAATGTTTACTCTTGTGTCAGTTCTTGCATATCGGAGAAGAGGAACTCCCCTTAATGGATCTATACTCGCCCTAATCCTGTTAATTATTTAGTCTGGTTCACTCGTCTGTAAATCAGGAATGTCCTTAATAAATTCGCCTACAGACCATATTGGTTAATTTCCTCATTATATACTTCCACCCATTGGATCAGTTAGACCATTTTAGTCAGACTACTAACGCAGGCATGATTCACCTTTTCCGATTGGTAAAAAAAACAGGATCGACGGTGTACAGAATCAGTCTATGGCAGTTATAACGACCACTGGCGAGCGAAGGATTAAGACCGATTTGCGATTTATTTAACTTCTCGACCGGGATTACCGTCGCTTCTGTCCTCACCAAGCGAACGTGCTACAGTGACTTAGCACACTTTCCGGAGCAGTAGTCAAGTCTGTGATTTGTTACTCACAACTTCGTGGTCAACTAACTCCAGGCTTGTGTGAGATGGACTTCATATAACGCTTTTGGTTGGGTTTGAGGTTCATGACGAGGACGACGCGTATGGAAATATTTAACATAAGATAAGGACTTAAAGTTGAGGCTGCCAGTTAAAGCTACCGCATGCGGGTAACTGTTATAATCACAGAAATCTACGGTTCTCTCTGGCAAGCGGGCTATTTCGCAGTCATATTTAGATGTGACGGAGTCTCGGCCTCTTTTACCCTGTTGCAAAGAAGAAGTTAAGTCTCGGACAGACGAAGATATTTCTGCCCAGATGCCTCGACCCCCTAGACAAATGTGGCAGTAAGGGAGTAACGTGCGGCGAATTCTTTGGGACAGGGAGTGACAGGTTGAGTGTAAACAGGTTTAACAAAAATTGAAATAGCGTGTCTACGAGCCTGATGAAGTAATCCGATGTGCGCGACGCAGTAGACGGACTGAGGTACATATCCAGTATTGACAGTGGATTGCTGACGTCAGCTTATGTGCTCCCGTCGTTCAACTAGGTTGAATGCAGCCCAGTACTCTAAGCCGACTGCTTCAAAAGCTCGGTCAAATATGCGCACTTCCTGTTGTGGTGTTCAGTAAAGCAGAAGGCCGTTTTCTTTTCCAAGGTTCTTATCAATAGAAGCGAAGTGTTGACGGAGCAGTAGCAAAGTGTTTTCAGACGGCAATATCTTTAGAAGTTTTGAGGTGTTCCAACAACTTCTTCGGATTGGACACATCAAGTTTTCCAAAAATAACTACTCAAATCAATGCCACCGCCGGGAAGGAGTGTTGACTTAGGGAATTACTTTTTTCGTTGGATGCGCCCGAAGTCCTGCTAAAACATAGTTAAACTGCGCTCAATGAGACGACTCTTTGAACCGTCAAATAAGATGCGGGTTTTCATAATATTCCTGCTTACTACCGTCGGTGGAAAACATAAACAGTCGTTGAGCAGTAAAAACCGAGCCTAAACAGAGCTGTTTTAAAGATTTCTCAAAGTGCCGCGAATTAACGTCCTCGAAAATTAGACAAAACGGCATGGAAACTGAAGTCGATATACCAGAAAACACACGAGGAACGCTGAAGGGCTCACCGATGGGTCGAACGCCTTGCAGCTGCGTCATGCAGCGACAAGAGTTGAACAAAACACGCGTGTCTTGGCTTTTAGTCAGTATCTGTGCTATCTGTATGGTAGGCCACTTAATATTTACATCGACAGAAAGGTGCGCGTGCCCGCAGCGATAAGTGCTCAAATGCCCTTCACAGCAGAAATAGAACATGTGCTGATCTTCTTTAGTAATAACTCCACTCCACTCGTCCGTAAGCTATGAAAGTCCTATTGTAACCCCGATTCTACACCAGATTAATCACATATCTCATCTCACACCGCCGCTCAATGGGCCACGTGAGTAGCAATGTACAGATTCCTATAGAATTTGGTGATAAGGGTATTGGGTTTTGAGCAGCTGTCGGGACGGATGACATACCGGGCAAAGTTATGGAAATTATAGTGACCAATGGACCCTGAAGACTTCGGATGAGTAATTCACGCAATTTTGTAGCGCAGCGGTTAAAATGCGATCTCCTACTCACAGTATAGTCGTCAGTCTAGGAAATAAGTTGCCCATGTTCACAACTATACAGGAAAGGGTGATATGTATCAGAAAATGGCATGAGTATAACATACAAGTGGTGCCATTTAGAGTTAGTGCACGAAGACAATTCATAGGATCTTAGTGATCTACGGCTCCCCTTGGAAAATATACGCTTTTGCAAAGAAATACAGAAGTGACAGAGTCTTATACCCTTCCTAGAGATTGTAGGGATGCATTTAGGTTCCATACAGCAGTGGAAGTTTCTGCTCAGTAGAATGGACCCCTGACGATGCCCTCGGTCGACGCATATATTAATGTTACTGATAGTAGCAGTATGAGTAGAAGTTGTGACCTTAGGACTGACTCATGTGGTCGCCTAGATAGGGCACAGCAATAGATACACCCCTCCAAGTAGTAAATAGTATGTGTCTGTGCATGATTACGGGAAGGACAAAATATTCCCGTGTCTGAACCCCAGCGATAACTCAATGTAAGAATTAATCGTTGCCCTCAGTTTGACCCTAACCCTGCCCAAAAACCTTAACCCTGCATGTAACATTAACCCCTACTTTGGGCCCGAATTTGATCATCGCCTTCCTCACCGTTTACTTTAAATCTAGCCTTAAACTTAACGGTAGGATGTGGTTATGTAGCCCTACCTGATCGACACAATACTGTTGGGGTTGGGGTTGAGGTTATGGGCTAGGGTTAGGTATTAGGGTTAGGGGTTATGGTAAGGCGCTAGGGTTAGGGGTTAGAGTTAACGGTCAGGGTTTGTCGACCTTTAGTTGATGGTAGTGGATGCAGTGACTATTTCTCAACCACTCAAGGCACAACCCCTCATTCCCAATTGCTTTCCTTTCGTATACAACTACTTAACCTCGTCGCCTGTGCATTCCCGGTCCCACCTGCAAAAACCACTGTTACCACTGGTCCCGTATTACAGGCGGCTATTGTTTGTTTACTTCAGTTGGGGCTACATAAGCACATCTAACCAACTTAGCCCTTAAACCAACCCTAATTTTAACATTAAACTTAGCCCTAATTTCACTGGAAGTTAACTCAAAGCCACGCGTATTGTAGGCGGTTCCTGTTGGGGGACCAAATAAGTCAGTCCTACCATAGTGGCGTTAGCTAGGATGTTTTTTTGCCGCAAAATTCGCCAGTCTCATTGCCGATGATGCAACAGCCAAGAAAGGGTGATTTGACAGACAAAATCAACAGTACATGAGACCAGGAAGCACTGTAAGACCTTAATCTAAATTCACACGAGATTTCTCGTGCTGGACATCTGCGCAGTCGGCAAGGCCGCTCGAAACGACATGCACATCTAACGCCTAGAGAAGAAGTCCCTCTTAAAAAATTATACATCCACGACAACCTATTCCCTCAAACACTACTTCTTTTACTTGCATATTGGTTAGCACAAAGGCCACAGTAAGATAGAGTCAGCAAAACGTGATTCACTGTTAGATGCGGGAGGGCGTTTTTGTGCCATTTGGTTGCACTTAAAATCACGACACTTACGGTGTCGCGATATTTGCGTCCGCATTTAACCGATTTTATAAAACAATGCACTAAATTTCGATGGATGCGTATGAATTGGACTCGGTCTCATCTCATAGTCTTCACGACGGTTCAACTCTTGTGACTGACGATGTCCAGCCGGGCGCTCCACGGCTGCGTGATGGCAGCGACGTTGACTGGCGCGTGGGTAAGTTTATCAGTAATAATGAACTTGCACAGCATCTACTGCACGCTTTCCTCCTTTTCCACCTGGCCCGCTGCAAAGACAGAGTCATAAACATCAGATACAGGAGAGGGCGCAGGTGGTTGACACGGCTTAAACCTGCGCCTAGGCGTACCAACGCACTCACTGACCCACAGCGGACACTGGCAGGATTCTATACCACAAAATAATAGAGGACAGCACGAAATCCATTTGGCACAAAGCGAACCGGCAATGGGATGTGTCACTAAACCCCCGGTGTTGGCATTTGTAATGAAATCGCATTGCACATAACACCCGTCGGACTCCCATCTAACACCCCTGTTGGTCCGGTGCATCTACCGCGTGGTCCGTTCTGGGGATCTAATATATTTCAGAGGTTTGTCGACCACTAGTTGATGGTAGTGGATGCAGTGACTAGAGTATCGTGAGCTTGGAGCAAGCGTGCAAACGACGGCTGCGTTACATCACTGAAGGAACACACAACGCAGGCGACGTCATATTGTGCAGTCCTACTAAGCCCCTTCCAATTCCACAGGCGAAGGATGCCCTACCAAAACACACCACTTCAAAATTCGTACGCACTAGAGGACGCAAGTACACTGAGCAAACGCAAACCAGTTGGCAGCCAGGTCTGTTGATCATCCGCCCAAAAGGCTTCTAAAGCAAGAACACAAGTGCCTGCGTTCCTCCAGTACTAAACACCTGCATGATAGTGGTCACTCTGCTGACCTTAAAGCATCCTTCGGAGTGCTTGTTCGGGCACGAACAAATCGTACATCTAGTTACCTAGAGGCGGCCTATGTACGGCGGATACTGCCAAATCTATATAAACAGCTGGAACTTATGGTCAGCCTAACTTTGCCGTGGTAACCTCTAGCTTCTTGATTTTCACATCTCTCCTTTCCTCTTTGCTTGTTAATGTTTTCCCACTACCTTTCCCATTTTGTGCTTAGGTCAGCTATTTCATTGATTAGTCTTCATTGCCCTAAACCATGACCTTGCTGTTTCTGCATTGATTTTCTGCACGAATTCAAACTGCTGTATTCTTCTCACTCGTTATTTATGTTATGAAGTGACAGGACGCAGCTGATGAGCCGTCGCGCCATTTGTTGTCGCCAATAAATCTTGCTTTCCACGCTCGCTTCAAATTCGTACCGACGAAAAAATACTGTGAGCTCGCCTACTTTTCCTCCGTTCCACGCAAAAATTCCGTCGGTGGGCGATATCTCACGAAGATAGCATGTTCAGTCAGAGAATATTCATCTACAAAGGATACTTATAATCCTTCGTCATTCGAAAGGGTTTTAGTGGACATTGCTAGCCACTCCAGCACCAAGTCCGCATACTCTGGAAATTTAGGACAGACCTAGTTGATTTTCAGCGAGGCACTAAACATCCAAAGTAAAGCAGTTTATGCAATGTTTCTGGAGATGACTGTTGACATTGTGAGTCGACGATCCTGAGGGGCAGAATAAATAGGAACGAAAGAAGAATCAAGCTATTCAAGTCTCAAAATAATCTTTTGGGCATAAATGCAGAAGTCCGGAGGTATTTGTTTGTTTAGAAGTAAACAGTAGCGATATATTATTCTGGATAGAAACACCTGCCACATGAAAGCGGTGCTAAAGTAAGTCGCAGTTCATGCACTAATTTTGCCGCGGATCTATTGTTTACGAAATCCAGGGCGCGTCAAATCTCCAAAGATCGATTTACGCAACGGGCCAACAGCGTAACCAAAACCGTTGCAGGCCAGGAATGGGGTTTTCTCGTAGGCCAGCAGCAGTTGGGAGGAGGGGGAGGGTTGGCCGTCTTCTCGTGATTTCGATTCTGGCAAATGGGGGTATGGTTCGGGCTAACTGGCTAAGGAACTGGTAATTACTAATTGCCGGGACCGACGCGGTTAATCGTAGTGGTATCTGGGCCGCTTAGGGCTGGGGTAGGGGGAGTATGCTGGCATTATCGGAACCGCTCATCCGTGTGATCAACCATCTGGTAACCTCTGACCTCAATCATCCACATCCGTCTTCCCATCCCTCTCAACTGTGTCCTGGTGGGGTTTGCAGCGCAAATAAACGAGACACAGACAAGGACTTTCGTTAATAACAGGAAAACATGTTCGTCCGCGCTATCTCGTACTTCTTGCTTGCCCTCGTCTTATGTCATAAAACGGCAGACTGGATGTGATACTCATATATGCCCTACCAATGGACTTTTTCATTTTCTGGTCGCGTGTTTATACTGTGTTCGGTCTCGCACAAATTTTCTCTAAGTGGCAGGACTTCTTGCCACCCCTTTTAGCATGTTAGTAGCACGTGGCGAAACGCAGGCTTTTTTTGTAAAACTTCCTTGGTAACGCACTGCATCTCATCCGTGTTTTGTGCTTCCAAATCATATTGCTCATTATTGTTCATATCATAATATTTCGGGCTCAACTGTTAGTGATATATGCACTTAGGACCAAGTTACTCACAGGGAATATTTTCTAGGTGTGCCCGTATCACGAGGTTAGGTTAATTTCTCGCGAAGGTTGGTCCTGCACCCCCACGTGATTGATACCATATGGTTAACTTCCTAAGACCACCCTCATGTGTATTTACTCCTTCACCTGCTCCTGTGGGGCAGAATATATTGGTCGCACGAGCCGGCGGTTATCCAAAAGAACGAAAGAACATCTCCCAGCATGGTTAGGAAAGGGACGAATAAAGAATATCAACAGCTCGATCCTCGCGCACATGGTAGACACAGACCACCGTGGAGACGCCAGAGAGGCCTTCAGAGTGATTTACAAGGTCCCAACAAGCTATCCAAAACTGCTTGGGCAGCGCTTGTTGGCTACGGCAGAGGCGGCTGCAATCAGGCTACGCCGACCGGTCCTATGCGCACAGAAGAACTTCGTACAGGTCCCACAGTTACCTTGGGTCAAAGTCACCAAGCCAACCACCCGCATGTAATTACCTTCGCCGGGACCCACCTTCTCCCGGGGCTGACTGGAATTGTGGTGTTTCACTCTCCCCCTCCCCTCCCCTCTCCAAACCCGAGCTACAGTTTAATTATCTACTTGCCCGTATCTTTTAATTCATTACTTCAATATCCATATAAATGTACAGGCCTGAAGTGAATTTATCGAAAGCGGACGTATGCTCGCCGAATTGCCTTTTGAATTTTACAATGGGAATTTTCGCAATTCCTAAAAGAACTTTAGCAGGTGCGCTTACGTTGGCTCTACATAAATCACGTGTTTGCGCCTTCCCTACTATTTTAATCTGGCAAGTGTCTGTACCACCAGTAGGAGGAATGTTTGTACGCCAACCTCGGCTACGTCTGGTATCAGTTCACACACATCCACCCTGCATGTGCTTCGAGCCCTGCTTGCCTCCACTTTATTAGGTTAATCCAGCGACTGGCTAAGTAGGTTTGCCAATGGCATTGTTCGGAGGGCTTGGAACTCCATCGGTTCCACTATAGTGGCCATGGACTGCGAATTACCGCACTGTCCCCTCCGTGGCCCTCCAGATGTGATTGAACTCTCCTTACTCTCTTATTCCAGAGAGTGGTCGTGACGCGGGGAGAGTGCACACGCCACCACCAGGTATTGGTTCACCCGCGCTTCCTTGCAGGTGCTTCGAGATTTGCCTGCGCTCTCTTCCTTTTATAATCCAGCGAGTGGCTAAGGTTGGTATGTTAATTGACATTGTTTTAGGAATCTACCCATTTGGCATCAATCACGTTGGGCTACAGGACCAAACCTCGCCGACTTTTTTCTTTTCTAGGCTAGATCGCAATTGGTAGCCAGGACCCGTAGTACAGGTAGCGGGGGTTTTGTTTACTGTGGCTATTTTGTGGGGTTCCATAATCACATCTGACCCATTTGGTTTCCGTTTTACGTTTGAGGTTAGGATTAGGGTACCGGTTAATGGGCTCCGATTTTCGGGTTAGGGTTATGCCTTTAGGCTTCGGTTTTCCGGTTACGGTTATGGTTTAAGCGTACGATTAGGTTTCAGTAGTACGGTTAGGTTTTTCAGTTACGCCTATGTCTAAGGACTACGGTTACGCTTACGATTTCGGTTAGGGTTAGGGTTGCCGTTAGGGTCGACGATTAACGTTTAAGGTTGAGATTAGGGTTAGGGTTAAGGTCGCCGTCCGCTTCCCCATTCCTGGCTAACAACTGCGATCTAGGCCTTTTCTATTCATGCCCATCACAACAGACATCAGACTTCCAGTACTCCTTCGCCAACACACATTACTTGCTAAAATTGACCGCCTATGTCCGTGGATATATCCAGGTCTATTGTCTTCATTAATTAGATGACTCACATGTGTCTATAACTTCACACCATATGTCTTTTCTTCCGTTTAGCTTAAGGAAGTACGTCTCTTGTCGACAAGAATTCCATGGGAATATCATCTTATTTCGCTAATCAGAAGACGAGGTGGCGAGCATACGCAGCTTTCGATAAATTCTCGTCGGGCCAGTACAGTTATATAGGAACGGGGTAGAAGTAAAACATGCAAGCGATAAGAGAAGTCGATAAAAGTACTCCTTAAAACAAAGGCGGAGTGTGGGACTGTTGGGGAGGGGGTGGGGGTGGGGGTAATAGTAGTCATTGACAGGGGCGGGGTGAGAGCGCAAGTGCGCGGGGGGAGTTGCACCGTTAGTCAGCCTTCGACCACTGTAGGCGCGGAGCCTGAACGTGGTTCTTCTGTGCGCATAAGGTTGGCTTTCGTAGCCTAATGGCGGCCGCTTCCGCTGTCGCTAACAGGCGCTGGCCTAGTAGCTTAGGCTAGCTCGATGGGACCTTATAAATCACACGAAAAGCTTCGTTGGGGTCCACACGATGTCCGGAATCAACAACATGCGCGAGAATGGCGCTGCTTATACTCCTCGTTTCGCCTTTTCCTAACCATTCCGGGAGGTGTTCGCGTATTCTTTTGGATAAGCGCCGACTCGTTCGACCAATATAACCTGCTCCACAGGAGCAAGTGAAGGAATATATGCACATTGAGGTGGTCTGTGGTGGCAACTTATCCTTACCTTCTCCGCGTAAAATAGGGTTAGTAGAGAATGATATTTGAACCCTTGGTGCTGGGAAGGTTCGCAAGACAGCTTGATCAAGGCGTCTCCTTAGGAGTTCACGCGTCGCGTCCCCTTGGAAAGGGACTTTGAGGAACAAAGTTTTCTTTTCAGCGGTCGGTGTGGCGGGTTTAACCGGTCTTTCGGCAATGTTCTTTGCAATGAACCTGTCAGGATACCCGTTTTCTCGAAGGAAGTCCTGGATTTTTCTGAGCTCCTCCTCGATGCTATCTGTTGAGCAAATTTTTCTTGCTCTTTGTGCCAGACATCGGACTAGATTTCGTTTTTGTTGGAAGGGTACGAAACTGGCAAAGTTCATGTATTGTCCAGACCAGGTTTTCTTCCGATAGACGCTTCTTCGGACACTGCCGTCAGGTCTCCTGCTTAGAAGAACATCTAAGAAAGGCAGCGAACCGGCCGTTTCGATCTCCAGCGTGAATTTGATCGACGGATGTGCCGGATTTGCCGCATCTAAGAGGGTAGCTACGTCGGTTTCTGCAGTGGCAATTGCAAAGAAATCATCAACGTAGCGACCGTAATGTTTAAGCTTATCGATTTGATCGCTTAGTTGGAATCGCTCTAATTTGCCCATGAAGACATCTGCTAGGAGAGGTCCAAGGGGTGAGCCCATAGCAACGCCGTCTACTTGTCTATAGAGTTGGTTGTCGAACAGGAACTGCACATTTAATGTGCATTTTAGTAACAGCTCCTTGAGTGCCTTCGTCGGGAGTCCTATTTCCTGCTGACTGGCAGATAGAAAATCACAGATGTAATCAACTGTCTCGGTGACCGGAACGTTTGTAAAAAGTGATGAGACGTCTAGCGAGAACATCACCATGCCATTGACGTTAAGGTCTTTGATGTCGTCAATGAATTCAAAGGTATCTCGGTAGCTGCGTGGTGCTAGCTGACGCTGTACGGGCTTGAGTTTCTCTGCTAGCCACTTTGCTATCGCATGATACGGAGAGTTTCGCATGTCTAGGATTGGACGGACTGGCAGGCCTTCCTTATGGATCTTAGGTAGACCATATAGTTTTGACTCGCAGTATTACGTGACTTAAAGTAAACCTGGCTAAACAGTTCTTCCTCTTCATGTCAGGGACTGGGAGCCAGTTAATTGCTGCAGTATGGGTTAGCACATCAGTCACTTGGTATATGGTCCCGCCAGACCATGGTGATTTTTCTTCTGAGTGACACTGACCTGGCTTATGGGAATTACCGGCAAAACTGCACAGCTAGCGAAGGCTACGTCTTTCTTACTGATTGCGCCATATCATGCTCTCCCTAGCCATACCAACCGCTTGTTAGATATCTGACTGACAGTTGTTCATAAACCATCCACCCCACCGGTCTGGGTATGAAGGTGTACCAGAGACTGTCAGACGCCATCACGCTGTCGGCCGACGTAATATTATGGGGCATAGGAGTCAGCTGAAGTTAGTACATTGGTGCAGCTATGTGAAAGCTGAATGCATCGTCTCTGAGCTGCCGGAAGGAACGTGCATCAACGCAACTTAGTTCCCATTATTGGTCATTAACACGCTTTACCCTCACCTTTTATTGTCTCCATCGGTTCATTGGACTGTAAATGCTTCGGAGGCATAGGGCTCTAAACGATCGTTCAGTATGCTTTCGCAAGGACTCCTTCAGAATGATTGAACTTAACTCTAGGCAAAACTGGGTGCAAAATCTCTAACCTACGGTCCTCAGTACAACCTTTGTGATTTAAGACAGCCAGAAATGCCATTAGGTAGGGCCAGTTTAAGTGCAGTCTCTGGAGGGAAGGTGAATATAATGGCTAGCAAATCATTGATGGTAGGAGGGCTCAAGCAGATACACCGATACCCGATGCAGCTGAACTAGTAAGCCTCGACTGAGTCCCACTATAATGTACGCATAAATATTGGCAGGTTTGGAGTAAATTCCTTTATAGGGCATAACATGAGTTTCAGTAGCATTCATTAATTAAATGCATGCCGTTATTTTTATATGCAAGAGTCTGAGCTCGCGACTGCGGAGCAACGCAACGTGACATTGCCGTTAAATATTGGTAAATTTGGCCAAACTATTTATGATGGTAGATGGGCGCGCACCTATCGCGTTATGGAACCGCCTCGTCCCGTTGTGCCTTGGACCTCTCTTTCGAGTCCCCCGGCAGCCGCACAGCGGAGCATAACCCACAGGTTGCGAGTTCGAGCTTCCGTGTTTGCACACTGCGGGGTTAGGTATGACCAGTTGGTGTCGGCTGGAAATGGCCATTCCAGTCTCCCTTGTCTTTGCAATGTTGTCATTTTACATGTATTACGGGACGCCGTGTGGCTGCTGGCAAGCCTCGAGAGAGTCCGTAAGGCACAACAAGACGAATGAGTCCCGGAACACGATCGGTGCGCGCCCCTCTACCATTGTTAATATACCCGACCGCAACCGATTGAACAATGAACCCCTGGTTAAATGGTTAGGTCGTTGGACTTCTAACCAACAGGCCGCAAGTTCGGGCTTCGGGGGTTGCA
>CACRXP010000127.1:337143-369214 GCA_902702965.1 Spirometra erinaceieuropaei
GCCATTTTGAGTTGATTCAGAGGGAGATTGGGAATGAATGCCTAATAATGCAGGTCAACACCACGAGATTGAAAAAACCGTTTGGTCGTTAAAATTTGTGGAAGATTTTTCGTGAATTGGTACTTAAAGCGTTTGATCTCATACCCCCCGAATGACTGAAAAATAGTATACACTGATGTTTTTAAAGGGATTAAATATTTTTTCTGCATTATCTAAATTTCATAGCTGAACATTTTGGCGCTGAGTAGGAAGTTTCGGTTCCACCTAGTTAATTCAAATAACAAGGAAGGAATCTGCCTCAAAATATTGCCTACTTACTATGTAAAAGTAACTTATAGTCCAGCATATGTTTGGGGTGCGATATCTAATACTTCCCGCGACAAAGCAGACGGAAGAACTACGTTATACGGGGTGTGTTTCGTATAGACTGCAAAACTATTTCCTCGCACTCACCGATAATTTTACGTAGCAACAGCTGTCATTAGAAAATACGTCAACGATACCGGAAACCAAAGTCAGTGCATTTTGCAATTCGAAGGCTCACCTAAGGCGTGCATTCAAAAGTTCAATGCCAAATGAAGTGGAAATGACCTCATAGGCTTTTAATTGGCACCTAAAGCTACACAGAACAAAATAAAAAAATCGAAAATAGACTTGGAATTTAAATTTCTTCAGAGGATGGATCACAGAAAGCACGTCCGTGAGCACAGCTCTGCCAATAACTACCGCGTATATACAATATTGTATAATGGTAGGGGGCGCTCACCGATAGTTCATACGGAACTCACTCGTTCCGTTGTGCCTTAAGGGCTCTCTATCGAGTCCAACCAGCAGCCGCACAGCGCCGCATATATCATATATATGAACGATCGGTGAGCGCCCCCTAACATTGTATATTCCCGATCGAAAACCGACAAGACAACGTGCTCGTGGCCCGGTGAGTAGAGGCGTGGACTTCTAAACCAACAGGTCGCGAGTTCAAGGCTGGGGTGTTCCACACTTCGGGCTTGGTTATGGCTGGCTGACGACGGCTAATAAGCCAGAAATGACCATTCCAGTCTCCCTTGTCTTTGTCGGTAATACTATTCTGACAATATTATATATGTAAATAAGTGCGTCGGTATTTAAGAAATCGTCAAAGTGAATAAACAGAAATGTAGCAAAGTAAAATGTACACTAACGACTGCTGATAGGGTAGACACCATTTTATTAAAAGGCCTCTTAAGGGACAGCGCCTTCGGCTAATTAAAGAGAGATTTGAAACACTGACAGTCACTGAAGTCGGCGAGGTAGAAATCGTACAGTATAAATAGAAGTCTTTTGAACGGAGTTGAGTTGACCAGCGGGAGTGATTTCTACAGCTAATCGTCTCTGTGAGAATGGTACATTCTAAGTGAAGTCGGATATCTTATTTGCGTAACCTAATTGATTACGTTCGAAGCATTTGTTCCTTCACTGGTTATATTGACTTAGGACTCAGCTGGTGTCTTATGTATCTAAGGATTGTGGCCATATTGCAGAACACCATAGTTTACCGTTCAGAAGTAAATAAACCTCCTTTAGGAGGGGCGTACATACGACGCATACAAATGAGATATAAGATCTACGATGAAAATGTAAAAAAACTAACCAGATGCTGAAATCAAGAGAATGAAACTGAAAACAGCCACAAGAATTCCAAACATTGCACCTCATGGTTTGCTGCTCCAGCCAGACCTATTTATATAATCATCGAAAATTTATCGTACTTTGCGACTTCAAGTCAGAAATGTAAACAGTGCGCAACCCTGTCATCCTGTAGCGCAGTGCTGGCTTAAAATGGCCAACAGTGATTAGCTTTGTCAGGCGTCTACCCACATGACCTTCAAGTATCTGTTCACCCACCCTTGGCTGCATGTAGTGTCAGGCCAAAGTCTACGAACGGGCGAGGGGAATGTGAGGGACCAGAAATAATACTTTCGATCTTAAAACATGTATAGAATTCTAAAGTTGGATACATGTGACTCAAATTTTGTTGTTATGAGTGTTGCTGCTCTGAGTGGGTGGAAAAATTTATCGGTGCTTGCCTTTGACCCTAGAGCTTCTCGATGTCTCACTCTCTCTAAACAATGCTACATTAACTGCGAAAATGTTTTGTTTCCTTTCTGATTTTCGGTGTAGATCCTCGTTGGCTAGCATTTCTCATATCCATCACACTGGATTCTGTGTTTTATTTTGAAACGATTTAACATGGTACACCGTCCACAAATTACGCTTGGTTTATGACGCATCATCGAAAAAAACGTATGTGTCGGCGGGCAGGAAGTAAAGAGGTCATGAAAAATGTTTGTTTCCCACGCAGAGACAACTTGAAATTTTTAATAATTAACGAAAATTAGAATCTAATGGGTTAGCTACACGGTCCCCAATCCCCAGCTGCCGTTTTAGGAGCAAATTGCAGCGATAAGGTCCATCAACGGTCTGGTTCCCTAGTAGCAAACTATATCGAGACGATATCTATTAGATATCTATTTTTCGAGATACCTATATCGACTATATATCGATTTTGTCCGCGGTCTAGATATCGAGTAGATATCTATTTTTCGAGATACTCCGAAATCGGCGATAGGGACACGTTAGGTCATGCGCATGCAGCGGTTACTTGTTCCTATACCCATATCTAATTTTATTATTGTCTGTTCGCCTTATTCATGCCCATCCCGGCTTACCTTGCCTGCTCTTGTCCACTTGGCAGCCCTTTTAACGGGCTATTTGTCGTTGATATTGCAACCGATGCAACTATGCCCGCCAAAAGGAACTATTTTGAAGACTTGTAAGTAGGGAAAAAGTTTATTTGATAAAAAATAATATAAAATTGGTTTAATACATAGGTGAGTCATTTCTGACTGATGATGGCTCACTCGTGGAGCAAGTTGGATTGTTTTCTAGAGGGTAGGAATTATATTAAAAAAATGAAATGTATTCACCAGTCCAGCTCTTGTTCGCGCTTTCTCTATGCTGCCGCTGCACACAATTATCGAGCGACCTTTTGAGTCTTTTGGTAAAGGCACTCTCAAGGTCGGATAGAGTGAGAGCGGAATTTTTGTTCCAACTCGCGAAGACGTCTAAGAATGTAGATAGAGGAAGTTTAATTGCAAACATACCTAGAACCACCTTGTTAACTGCAGAAGTGGACAGACTTTCTTTCAACTTTCTGCCCTTGAAGTTGACGTGTAGGGCTATTTCGTCCTCAAATAGCGCAAAGAATATGCGCTTAACAAAGTCATCCAGGCTATTACCGCCTAGACAGGTGAGGAAGGACACCTTATTTTTTGTGTAGGTAATAAACGGACAGCCTACAAGTTCGTTTCTTATTGCATTGTCCTCCATTAGTGCATTCAGGTTGCGGAAGTCCGCTCCCGTCCGCATAGGCCGCTTTATGGGGTTTTGGAGTAGCGGTGCAGCCGCCGGCGCTGGTGACCTTTGAAGCACCTTTGCCTCTAACTCCCGCAAACGGCCGTGCAAGCGGCGGTTACTGTCAAGGATCAGGTCCATCTTTTTGGACAGCCTTGCACTGTGCTGAAGGAGTAGGGCCAAGGCCTTTTCAAATTTGCCATTCCGTCATTAGGCACTGGTTCCTGCCACTCTGTGAGAAAGGTCAAAAGAAAGAATTTTTATTACCCTCGACCCGCATTTGCTCCCTTGAGGGAAGGGTGTCATCGCAGTCGTCCATCTCAATATGGCTCTCGTTTAGTTCCTAGAAATCAGAACTGCGTATAGTCATAAGACTTACAGGCGACGATATGCCTTCTCCATTAAAGTAGTAGAGGGCCTCCTCCAGTGCTGACCGACGTTCACGTGGTGGATTACGGCGAGTCGGTTGGCTCATGGTAATGTCTACAAACGCACAGGGAACAATTAAGTGACGAGTATTTGTGACACTAGTAATCTTATAACTAGAACCACTTCGCCCCTGCAGTGCTCGTAATCCTCTCACTATGTTTACTGTGCGTTTGTAGGGCTACGAGCACTGTTCGCGAGAGCGAAAGGACAGTAAGTGGTAATTAAGAGCGGCCTACAGATACCTATCTGTAGGCCTAGGTCTTAGTATCTCATTAAATCAGTTCTCCATTACATCGAATCTCAGCGTGCGCTAAAATTGGGCAAGGTTTGGTTCTGCAGCCAACTTAACTGATACCCTATGGTTAACTTAACCTACCCAACTTAGCAACTCCTTGGTTTAGGAAGAGAAGGAAAGCTCAATCAGAGCTCAAATCACTAGCATGGAAGCGAGTGAAGTTGGCGTGTACACGCTCTCCCCACGTTGCAGTCACTTGCTAGATTAAGAGGATACGGGGGAGGAGTGCAACTACATATGGAAGGCCATGGAGAGAACGGCCTGTTTATTCGCAGTACATGGCCACTGTAGTGGGACCGACGGAGTTCCACCACCGTCGGAACAATTCCATTAACAAGTCTACTTAACCGCTCGCTAGATTGAGATAGTAAAGAGAGTGCAAGCAGGTCTTTAAGCACATGTAGGGAAGCTCATGTGAACTGATATCTGAAATAACCGAGGTTGGCGTATAAGCATTCCTCCTTCCGTAGTACAGTCACTCGTTAAATTAAAATAGAAAAGAAGATGTAGATATGTGATATTTGTTATGTCAGCGCATTCGCATCTGCCAAAATTTTTTAGAAAGCCAACTGTATGGTATCACTCAGATGGCGCTGCAGGACCGGACCTCGACAAAATTCGTTCTGGTACTTATCAGACGATGTCGAAAAATGTGACGCAGTAAATATGACGCTGGAAGACAGCAGATGTTCATTAACAGTCAGTGTTTCGACGGTGTGCTCGACGTTTTAAGCCCGAATAAGGGATACATGCCATTACCGTGAATTGTTTCAGAATAGCAAAATACAAACAGTCCGAGTTTTTCCTAACACCTGTTCTACTGCAACTCGCATCGGAATCAGAGCATCGTCGAATATTTAGGTGAGTTAGACATTTTGAGTCACTATCCACAGTGACCAATCTGCATTTCACAGTGAACGAATAGCGCAGCAATTAAAGCAACAGCAGCGAGAAAACCGGCACACAGACAAAAGCCTTCCTAAATGTTCTTCGAGGGTCCAAACAAAAAGTGAGCGAACGCCATCATATCGTGCATTTAACTGTCAAACAGCGGAATCTGCTACTTTCGGGGCCTGCCGTTGGAAGCATCATGCTTAACCTCGACAATAAAGTCGATGAAGAATTCATTGTCATCGATTTTCTCCCAAAACAATAATCAGCATGAGTAATTACTGTTAACTCTCCTGGCAGAAGTCGTTCTTACTGTCACGAAGAGCCGAATTCTGAGTAGTCATCGAGTGAAATTGAGAAGTATGGCTGATGACGCGTTTCTGTCTTTTTAAATCGTTGGCGAGAATAGCGCATGACAAGCATTTAATTACGAGGTCTTGAACAAAAAGATGAACTGTTAGGGTAGGAGGCGCTCACTGATCGTTTTTAAGAAACTCACTCGTTCGTTTGTGCCTTACGGGCTCTCTCTCGACCCCAACCAACAGCCGCACAGCGGCACATGACATAGACAGAACGGCATTAGCGACAGAGACAAGGGAGAATGGAATGGCCATTTCTGGCTTATTAGCCGTCGTCAGCCAGTCATACCCAACCCCGAAGTGTGGAACACCTGGGGCTCCAACTCGCGACCTGTTAGTTAGAAGTTCAACCCCTCTAATCACTGAGCCACGGGCCCGTATTCCTGTCCTTTGCGATCGGGAATATACAATGGTAGAGGGACGCACACCGATTGTTTCTACGGAACTCACTCGTTCCGTGTTATGTTCCAGAAGGAAGGTAGAACAGGAAGAGAGCCGGTTCGGAGGACAAGCACTCTATTGGCAACCTGTGGACACGAAGGGTTACAACTCGTCAGGAAGATGCTCTATTTATGTTGGCCACTGTGCGTTCTGCAACATTCCACTCAATGGCGTGCCAGCCGTTGAGGACGTTCTAGAATGTTCCTGCCCGGGTCGTACTGGTCGCTGATTGGCCACTGCGCGCGCGATAGTCTCCCTGCTGAAACGTCTCCAATGTTCGACTAGCCATTGATTGGGCCGCACACGTGAGCAAAGCCACCAGGTAATGGTCTTACGGAACTCACTCGTTCCGTTGTTCCTTACGGGCTCTTTCTCGAGCCCAACCAGTGGTTAGAGGCGTTGGACTTCTAACTAACAGGTCGCGAGTTCGTAGTCGACGAAATAGTTGTGAAAACCGTAGTTCAGTTATTCATTACTTAAAATCACTTGAGTGGTCCGACGTTAGTGATTTCAACAGCCATTCGTCTTATTGCCCACGTTAGGGCCTAAGAAAACTCAAATGCCATGGTACAGGGACGAGCAGGTTCGGGAAATCATGTGAGCTTTTGTGAGGAAAGATGGGTAGTTGGATAACTTGGGAGAAATGGCAATTACCACACTGCAGTTTGTTATTACGACTTGCGAATTACGCCTCCACAAAAGAACGTACATTCCTGTTCGTACACTAATGCAATGGGTATTTGGCTTGAATCGGCTGATCATATTTATGTAAGCTTAACGGATTATATTTGGCTTTGAAAGTATTTCCTTCCGCTCATCGCTATCTTTACCGTAATCGCCGAACAACATTATCCCCTGCCCAAGCCGGACAAAGTTTCCATCAGACGGAACCTAAGTAAGTCGTACATTAATCCTTTGGCATATTCAGTTGCTTGAGTACAAACTTAAACGTCAAGCACCTCGTCAGGACTGAGGCCACGAGGAAGAAGATGAAAATAAGCACAAACTGGTCAGAGCTTTCAAGTGGTGGTTTATTGTTTCAATTAGGCCTCTGCTTCTAGTCACTGGACTTTTATCATTGTAATTTGTGGTCTGTAGTAGATGTGCTAACTCCTGAAATGTTAACCGAAATTCTGAAATATGTTTTCGACTCAAAGAGATTATTTAAGGAGGGTTGTAATATTAGTCACCATGTAGCATAATCCCAAGATATTTCTCAAAAAACAGACAAAAATATTCATTCGCTGTCTCATTTGGTAGAACAATTTATCCTCTTTATATACATAATTAAATGTATAATTCGGTTTTAACATTCAGTTTTTCCAAACTACATACCGTTCATTTTCCGTGTGTGGAAAATGATGCATTTCTGTACGTTATAAGATAAGATTATATGGCGCTCACAAAATTTAATAATGACTTTGAGCCACTTTGAACAATTTACAAGCAACACCAACAAATGCGGAAACATGGTGTTTTATAAAGGAGTATTTCGCGGTTTTAAAATGTCTCAGAGTTAGAAACTATTTTAAGACTGAAGTTTGCCATTCTGTCGAGTGTACAATTTAGTGAATCCGTACTTTTTTTACCAAATGAGTAAAAGGTTGAATGTTTTTATGCACGTTTTCTATGAAATATGTTTGAATTTATAAGAACATCGAAAATCAACGAGAAAAATTCGTACTATATAAGTAGCCATTTTTACAGGGTGCAGCCTGTGTAGAGAACCGGAGGGGAATTAGTTCGAGAGACGGCACCCCGAAGTAGCTGAAATATCTTTGGATTACGCTGCATGATAGTTAATATCTCCGCCCAACTTAAGTACTACTTCCGAGCCGAAAACGCATTTCGGTAGTTCAGCTAACGCATCATGAGTGAGTACATCTACTGTATGTGGGTGGACCATGGCACATGACAAAAGATAGCCGGGATTGTAAACAGTGTACAGTCGGAGACGCCTATCGCAACGTACTGACTCGGAAAGACTGATGGCGCCAGGCGTCCGCCCACTTGACCTTCAGAAAGGCCATTAGCACCCACCCAGTGACGCATGTATCCACCGAGGCTGCACGGTGTTATTAGATAGAAGTTGACGAAAGACTGGAATATGCAAGTCCAGAAAGAATGATCACGGTCATGAAACAATTAAGGAAGTAAAATTTGAGCCCATGTGACGCAGATTCTGCTATAACTCCCGTTGCTTCTTCGGTCAAAATGGGAAATGCCCCTACACATGTCATTTGCGCGGAGGTTTTACCCTCGGAAAGAATTCTACCATGACTCAAAGGATGCTCGTTTCAATTCTGCTGTATGTACAGTAGGTGGGCTAAGTCATGAAATATCAACCGGAATTCCGAAATGCGTTTCCATCTCGAAAAGATTACTTAAGCAGGATTTTAAAATTAATCATAATGCAGCATAATTATATAATAAATCAACTACGTCAGGATGTCGGCTTTCGAACGAATTTATTTCCGGCAGCAAGTAAAAACCAGACTCTGTAAAAAATGACTACATAAGTAGCATGCCTTTTTCTCATTGATGTT
Organism: Spirometra erinaceieuropaei; assembly: GCA_902702965.1. NCBI lineage: Eukaryota > Metazoa > Platyhelminthes > Cestoda > Diphyllobothriidea > Diphyllobothriidae > Spirometra > Spirometra erinaceieuropaei. The sequence goes on from CACRXP010000127.1 coordinate 345,498, forward strand.
CGATTACCTTAAAATTCAATTGTATTTCATGGAAAACATGCATAAAAATATTCATTAGTTTACTCATTTGGTAGAAAATTAAGTATTCTTCGAATTTTATACTCGAAGGAAGGGTATGGTTTGTTTTCAAATCGTGTCCAATTCCCGAACAGTTTTGAACCCTACTTGCCGTTACAATTGCATTCAGGGTTTCCAACCTACAAGCCGTATATTTTCCGCCTGTGGAAAACCATGCATTTCTTTATGGTATTAAGAGGACACTATATGGGGCCTACCAAATTTAGTAGTGGCTTTCAGCTATATTGTCAACTTCACAAGCCATGTTGGTAAATGCAGAGACATGACGTTTTATGAAGGGCCAATTCACGATACTAAAAATCTCGCAATTCGAAACGTTTTTGAAACCGAATCATACCCTTCCTTCGAGCATACAAATGGAAGAAGATGTAATTTTCTATCGAAAGAGCAAAAGAAGGAATATTCTTCTGCGTGTTTTCCGTGAAATACAATAACATTTTTTAGGGCATCGAAAGTCAATGAGAAAAATGCATGCTACGTAAGTAGTCGTTTTTTACAGCGTCTTGTTTTTCTTGCGAACGGAAGAAATTTCTTTCAAAAGCCGGCATCCTGGGGTAATAGATTTAATGTAGAATTATGCTGCATGATGGTTAATTTGAAAACCCTGCTTAAGTAATCTTTTCAAAACGAATGCGCATCTCGAAATTTCGGTTGACATTTCATAAGATAGCCCACCTAGTGTACATTAGGGTCATTCACTGAAAGTTCCGTATAATCAGCAATCTGAGCATCTCCTTTTAATCTTGAAGCACGTCGACGAGAAATAACGGTCACAATGGGTGGATTTTGGTAATGGGTTCATGAATATAGACACCGCATTGGCGGGGGGGGGGAGACAATATGAACATTGAATACCTAGACTGAATGCCGGTGTAGTTTCATGAAGTGAATCACTGGTCGAAGGTCGTCGCAAGATTGAAAATCGTCAGCCGCATTGATGGGAACAAAATGCAGAAGCGGCGTCAACCACCTGTCAACATTGAGAATGTTAAACTCCAGCGTTAGCTTGGAAACTGATCTAGTAGTTTTTAAAGGACCTGAGCAGTTGAGATAACTGTCGCGGATCCTAAACGTCCTCCCAGTCATTGTCGTCCCTCTGACCCCGGTTCGAATGTTGTTGTTAGCGAAAAAATCCAGGTCATTTGTTATGTGGATTAGGGGTAGTGGTGGCACGCCTTGATGCGGGCCCGGACGTGCTGGCCGGCTGCGCTTTCTCCCGCCTCCGCTTTTCTTGACTCTGTCTTAACACCGGATCCAGTTTGGGAGAGGGGAAGGGAGAATGCGGTTAATACTTTGCAAGCTTAAAATCACTATAAACTAATTCACAGCCAAGTTGCCGTGCATGATTCATCTTGCTGTGGAGCACGCGATGGACATGGTCGGTAACGACGGTCGAACGGGCCACGTGGTAGATGCGCTGGACCAACACGGGGGTTATATCGGATTCTGGCAGGCGTAAGCAGGTTTTCGCACCATAACAAATGCCAAAATTTCAGGGTGCGAATGCGGACCTGGTTGTCGGGAGACGTCGCGCTCTCTAGGTCCCTTGGCGCTCCCCCACTGTTGTTGTTTGTCAAAAACCTAGTCATTTGTTGTGCGGACCACGGGGTTCGGCGTGGAGCGCCAAGGTGCGAGCTCAATCGTGCCATCCACCTGCGCCCTCCCCGCCTACGGTCTTCTTGAGTTTGTCTTGACACCGAGTCCAAACAGGGGAGGAGGATAGAGTGCGGCAGATGCTGTACTAGTCTACTACCACTATAAAGTAATTCGCACACAAGTCACCGTCCCTTCTCCAAACTTGCTGTGGAACATACGGTGGACATCCTCGGCAACGAAGGTCAAACTATTGTGGCAATACCTACTCTCGAAAAATAAACGGAATCTGACAAGTATGTCAGTCATAATTAATGGATAGGTGTTTACTTAAACTGCTAAGGCGCTCATGCAACAGCTCGCCTATCGGGACGGATGATGTCCACCGTGTGTTACATAGCTGAGTGGGAGCTGGGATGGTGACTCGGACGTGAATTATTCTGAAGTGATACCGGACTTGCGCTAAATCTACCGCCTCCTCCCCTCCCCTCCCCCACCTGCGTCCCCTACGAAGAGGAAGTCAAGATGACCAGAAGCGGGAGAGGGCACAGAGGGCTGGCGGGGCGAGTGGCTGCACCTGGGCGTACAACCACACCCTCTGGTCCACAACGTACAATGACCGGGGTTTTGCAGAATATGATTAAGGAGGGGACGGCGCAGACCCTACCGAGCAAGAGTTTAATAAATACCAATTTAAACTGGAGGTATTGCAGCCTGACTCTCAATTCGTGGGTCTGTAACTCCATACAAGCATACGCTGGACTGATTTAGTGGTCCGAATTGAAGCGTCAATTAGTTAACTTTGAAATCACTAGATTTGAGCGCGTCAAATTGCTTGCGGTGAGAAATTGTGAACTGAGAGTCGACTTCACTCATTCAACTCTATCCCATGCACTAACCGGATGCCCAAGCCGGTCGAAAATTGGTGCTGGGATTGGAGGGGGATGGTCGACAGAGCGGAGAACAGTTCGTCTGCGCGTGCTGCACACGTGATCTGACTCTCGCGCGTAGACACCGGCATTTCACACGCAAGTGGGGGGGGGGACAGCTCGGGCCTCGTAGTAGATTAGTCGTGTGGAGAAAAGGGCTGGATAACAAACTTTCCATTTGCGCGAGAAATGCCAGAGCTGTGTGTGTGGTGCATTCAATGATGGCGACTGTGTGGTGGTGTGATTATATCTGGGCTGATTTGCCGCAGATTCTTATGAGGGCGCATGGGACTGTGTAGGCCCGTTCGATGACTGAATGTGTGATAACGATTGTTGCGATGACGTCTGGTGTCTGTTGGTGTTCGAGACTTCATTTATCTGGTCTCTGTGTGATGGAATCACAAGCGACCGGCCAAGCCGATGCGTGACGTGGACGTGGGATGAAACTGTGGACAGGATGAGGTGAGGAATGCTAAGTCGATTACCGTTGTGGTGATGCCACTGGTTGAGGCGCTGGACGGTGGGGCGTTGACTAGGCTGTGGATGGGAGTGCTGTTGACTGCGTAAGGTGCGCTAAGGATTTGGTCATTGTTTTGACATTGTTAAGTATGTCCACTGAACCGGATATAGCCATGAGTGAATGAATGCGCATGAGTAATGTTAACATTGGAAGTGGATGCGGTGAGCGTATGTAGAGGCTCCTGGCACTGGTGCGATGGATTCGTAGTCTGTCGACCTAACCGATGCGTGAGGTGAAGTGGGATGAGATTGAGGGCAGTTGTAGACCGAGTGCCTATCGCTGGATTTGTGGGTGGCGATAGTGCGGGTGGTTATGCTTAGGGTGTCGGTTGGCGGGTCTGTCCCTCAAACGGGCCACGTGCTAGATGCGCTGGACCAACACGGAGGCCACATCAGATTCTGACAGGCGTTATCTGTGCGCAATAACAAATGCCAACACTTACTGGGTGCGCTGGCAGACCCTGTTGTCGGCAGTCGTCGCACAACTGGACCACTGCCATTACCCCATTATTGTGGCGGTCAAAATCCTGGTCACTTGTTGTGTGGACCAAGGGGTGCGGAGTGGAGCGCCAAGGTGAGGATCCGTCTGAGCCATCCACCAGCGGCCTCTCTCGTCTCCGGTCTTCGTGACTCTGTCTTGACACCGGGTTCTGGCGGGGGAGGAGGAGAGAGTGTGGTTGCTGCAGCGCATGTCTACTGGCACTATAAATCTCTGCGCAAGTCACCGTCCCTGCTCCCACCATCTGCTGTGGTGCATACAGTGGACATCGTAGGATGCGACGGTCGAACTATCGGTTAGCGGCAGTTGGGAGCGTTTTGACCAGTGGCAGAAGTGGGAGAGGTGGTCGTCGACGTTGCCGCGGAGGTTGTGGAGATAATGGTCGAGATGACTGTGATCGACGACTGTTGGGCACGGGCTATTGAGCATAGGTGGTGAGGGTGAACACCGTTGAGCATGCCGTGGGGTTTAGAGTAAGGGTGGTCGGAAGGCATCATTTGGTGCATTGGGCCCGACGAACTCGATCCACGCGCGGGGTGTTCATTGACAGCACGGGTATATTAGGGGTTGGCTGTTAGCGTTTCGGTTCGGGTGCGCCAGAAACTTGCAACTTTCTCTTTTGTCTTTGGCAGTGGCAATCCGGTTGGCTGTTTAGACTGCCTCTCTAGTATTCATGATTTTTGCGCATGTCGGTTGGTTCTGTGTGGGATCCTCCAGCAAGTTGAATTCGCTAACAAGAACCAGTCTCTCAGCAAACATCCTTCGAGTACTTTGCAGTTTTGCAGAGGGGTGCTGATGGGAAAAATTGTGAACAGCGCAGTCTCTGTGTCAGATCGCAACCCATGACGATGCAGGACTATAAAATTACATCTTAAGGTCTTGAAATTCAAAATGGCCTACGTGCAATACAGAATGAATAAATACATCGTAAGCAGCACGGTCGTCGAGGACTTTGCCAGCCGACCATCACCGCTGAAACAAATGCAAAATACAAACGCTAAGTCTGGGGTATCGTACGATTGTTTACTTAGTTCGGCATATAACCTCAGCAATTGCTTCGAGTGTTGACATGAGGTTTCTCAAATGCTCCCAGTCTAAACCTGACCTATTTGCATTTCTCAAAAATACTTAAGATTTATGTTAATCTGATTCTGTAATGTTAGGGTGTTTTCCTTATAATCTGCTGTTTTTTTACTGTATTCCAGTCTACGGTAAACTATTGTGATATTTTGCGACGATTGAACACACCGTTTATTAAATTCGGAAAAAAGGATTCTCATTGACCCTTCTCAATTTTTTTTCCCAAACTGCTTTGTATCGCGATTCTAAAATATTTTGTTCACGCCAGAACGCTGGTTGTCGACAAAAATAGTTTCTGCCAACATACTTACTTAATTATATGAATAAATTTTCACAGGTTTCGATGACCCCATACACCTGAACTCGTTTCATGGAAAGCATGACCAAACCCAACAACTCATGCGCACATTTCTTAGGAATTTACTTTCTTTTCAATCGAAGAACTGATGTCCTCAATTTGTAAATGACTTGCGGCTACACTTGTGTTTATGCCCCAGAACTAAATGTCGCATAATTCATATTGCGCGGAAAGCATATGCTTGGCTAGGCTGTTAAGGGATGTGCTATAAAATGCACGCAACCGTTTATGATGGATAGGGAGCCGGCTGCTTAATTAATAGAAAACACTAATAAATGTATAAGTGTATTTGAATACACCATTCCGCGTCTTAAACAATCTCATAATTACAAACGCCTTAAGCCTATAGCTACAGTTTTTACAAGTTAAAATTACAAGATGACTTTAATCACAATCATATATTTAAACAAAAGAAATCATGCGCATAGTTTCTACGACACGTCTTTGGAGTTATAAGGTCTTAGAAATTCACTAAAAGACACATTAACTGAGCAGTTACTTTTAGCGAGGAGGCTGGTAAGACGTACATTCAATAGCCGGCCTCCGAACTGGCTGAGATCTGCTAATATTGTGTAACTTGACAATAAATATATCAAAGGCCCCGAAAGCAAATCTTTTAAGAGAAGTCCCAGTTTTGAATTTCAGTCAATATTTCGTTGACTACATTACCCACTGTAAACCCAGGCGTCTAAGGAGTAGAAGGAACTTAAAAAAAATCATATGGTACCGATAACCAGTTAAAGATGCTCGAAAGAAATACTGGGCTAGGCCGAATACGCTGAGAAATTAAAACAGAAAAGGCAGATTTGGCAAGCATATGTCAAATGAGGGGGAAAAAGAACGGAATAAAGATGGTTCAGTAATTCCGTGTTTCTTTAACCTTGGCTCTACAATTCCGGCTATAGAACGTACGTCAATAAAACCGACAGGCACTGACATGGCGAGGATTCGTACACTGTTTGATGGGCGCAAAATGGTTTCAACCTTCAAGCCCTATAGCCATGTGTCTTTCGCCCTGTCTAGTGTCCGTTCTACGCAAGCAATTTTGCATCTCGATTTCTGATGCTGTATTCATGGGGACAGAATAGCTTCGGGTGGCTGAGTGACCAAGTCCTGATAAGTTACACGTCGTGTAAGACCCAGTATAGGCCGGATATGTGTACTAAATACCCTCTTGTCACTCGTAGATCTGCGTTGATCGTACACCCGAGGCAAAGCTTTATCACCATTTCAAGTAATCTAGTGGCATCCACCAAGAAAAGAACTCGCAGGGGGATAGTCAGTTTGACATTTTGCATTTTCCGAGCGAACTGCAGTCAGCAATTATCCTGCTGACAAGAAAATAAGGAACATCGCAGACACCTTGTTGAAGATTGTTTCCTCACGACCGCAGAAATGCTCTGCGAGATTTTGATGGGACAGGAATAAATCTAACTCTTGCAAAACTGCCGCATTTGATTCAGTCGAAAATCACAAGGAACTTGATGAACACATTGATCATTGTGCATACTTTTGGCCCTTCCTCTGACATGGCGCCGCTCTTATATTAAAAAATTGGAGAACATTTTATATAAGAACTTTATTAAAAAGCAACATGAATCTTCATTTATTTGACATATTAGAAGTGGCTGGCACCGAATTCAGAAAGCTGATATCTGTCTTTTGGTAAACAGTTAGCATTGCTTTTCATTTACAGGTGAACCAGGAGCACTGTTTGCTGCAACAGCTGCGGTCGCGGAAGCATCTCTTCCCACTTCCGAGGCATTTTACACATTTGCCACTACGAGGTCCATCCTTTTCGCAAAGTAGTCCAGAGCAGCATCTGAAAAGTCCCCTGCCACTGCAGAACCCTCCTTCATTTATACATGATCTGCTGTCTAATAGGATAAAAAAATTAAAAAATAATAGTTTTATTTTTAAGGATTTCAACACCTCAAGATCGGAAAGGAGTCTCTCATCTAATAGTAGTAAGGGACAAATGATCTCGGCTACAAAGAAATGTTTCGTTGACTAGCTGAGTGAGTTAAGAAACCGCTGTTTTCACGTAAGTCAAAAGACAATGAAGACCTGAAAACGAAATTTGCGGATTCAAAAAAATTAGGTGAACAGAGGAACTATTTCGGTAATTTCTATTCAGGTTTATACGTCTATATTGCTACCAAACTGATTAATAGGGAAATGCAGGCAAGCTGAAATTATTCTGAAACGAGAATTTGGGGGTGGATGGATGAAGGGAAAATAGATTACCGTCAGTGTCAGGGGGAGGGAATGGGGTCACTGGGACGGGTAATTATATGCGGGTGTCTGGCATGGTGGTTTTGGCCCAGCGTAGCTGTGGGGCCTGTACGAAGTTCTTCTGTATGCATAGGACTGGTTTGTAAAGCATGATTGCAGCCGCCTCTGCAGTTGCCAACAGACGCCGTCAAAGTGATTTTGGATAGCTTGAGGGGACTTTTGAATCACTCGGAATGCCTGTCCGACATCTACATAGTGTGCGCAAGGAGAGATCTTTTAACTTTCTTGATTTGGCTCTTTCCTAACCATGTTGGAAGGTAGTATGTTATTACCGACAAAGACAAGGGAGACTGGAATGACCATGTCTGACTTATTAGCCGTTCTGGAGGGATATTTAGGTAAGGACGGTTCAGACCAGTCAAACAAACTCGAATTTCTAAGTTCAAGGAATATTCCCATGTTAAAATTGAAAAGTCAGTTTGGCAAACAGGTGTTTTCGGTAACTCTTCATCAGGCCAAAATGGTTACATCAAAGTTTGACATTACCAATAAAGACAAGGGAGACTCGGATGGCCATTTCTGGCTTATTAGCCGTCATCAGCCAGTCATACCCAACCCCGAAGTGTGGAACACCTGGGGCTGGAATTCGCTACCTGTTAGTTAGACGTTAACACCTCTAACCACTGGACCACGGGCCCATTGTCCTGTCGGTTTCGATCGGGAATATACAATGGTAGGGGACGTTCACCGATCGTTCTTACGGAACTCACTCGTTCCGTTGTGCCTTACGGGCGCTCTCTTTCGAGTCCAACTAGCAGCCGCACAGCAAAGCATGATATATAGGCATGCCAGATATTCTTTGTATCAAACAACGGAGTGAATTACGTTTTTTGTTTAACGGTACGAAAAGCCCAAAGTTGGTGTAGTTCCCGGACCACGTCTTCTTACGATAGTGGCTACGTCGAATACTACCGTCAGGTTTTTTACTCAAAAGCACGTCAAGAAAAGGGAGCGATGCAGACTGTTCTGCCTTCAAATTAAACTTGATTGAGGGGTGAGCCTGCTTGACATCATCCAGTAGAACCGTGACGTCGTTTTGTTCAAGTGAAATCGCTAATATATCATCCACGTAGCACCTCAGATCATTGATCTGACGACCAAGCTCAAAAGCGTCTGGCTTGTTCATGAATATGTTTGTGAAAAGAAAACCAAGGGGCGAGCTCCTGGCTACTCCGTCCATTTGTCTATACAAACTGTTGCCAAATAAGAACTGTACGTCTAAGGTACATTTCAACAGTGATTCCTTGATTGCATGCACCGGCATTCCTATCTGCTGATGATTAGAGGCATTGATTTCACAGAGATAGTTCGCGGTTTCTGTGACCGCTGCGTTCGTAAAAAGAAATGATACGTTCGGCAAAAGCACAAGCATTCCGTTTAGGTTGAGAACTTTAACGCCGTAAACGAACTCGGAGGCATTCCGATAGGTATGTGGTGCTAGCTGGTACTGTATGGGTTTACGTTTCTCCGCTTGTCATTTCGCTATCGCATGGTACGGCAACTTGTTCAGGTCTAGGAGTGGAAAAACTTGTGTGCCATCTTTGTGGATCTTTAGCAAGCCATACCACCTAGATATGTTCATGCCGATAGGTCGATGGTGTTTAGCCGTATTATCTTATGAAGCTACTTGCTTTAAGTCTTTCCAAAAAAGTCAGTAAACTGCGCCTCAACCTCGTCTGGTCAGTCCTTCGCTCCCTTTGTCTTTCAAAACTTTTCCTGGTCCGATAGGCTCAACTGCATTTCTCTAATGTCGTCGGCCGTGTCTATGAAAACAACGCCAGTTCTTTGATTTGATCTCCTTATTAGGATATCTTTGTTCTGTCGGAGTTGCTTTTAATTTCTCACTAATCGACTTTGTCAGTAAGACTCGCTATTTTTGGCTGTTGCTCAGGTACTGATAAGAATAGTTGACTAACATGGACTTAAGGTGTTGCGCGCTCTCTGCTGGAACCAGCTGAAGGTCATGTGTTTGATTTATGAGGTTCTCAAACTGTGTCTCTCATTCTAGCTGGTTGTGTTCTTGAGGGGATAAGAAGAGCTAAGGATCAAGCGATAAGGCTTATGTCGATGTTTTATCGAGAACTTTAGGGAATAATTGTGGACAAAATTTACGGAATCAAAAAATTTTCCCCTTTATTTTGTAAGGACGCATTAATGAACTTGAATCTACTGATTGTGATTTCGTCTCTTTGAAAGTGATTGGATATATCCCCGGTTCGAACTGATAGTAGGTATTTCATATTTTCCTGCAAGCTGTTCATTAACCAACCAATCTGTCACAACATTCTTAAGTTTATTGGAAGATTGTGAGTGCGATTAACAAATATGATTGATAAACGCAAACACAGTCCATTGGAAATTTAAAGCAGCTATTGCGTGTAAATACGTCCTTCACCGTAACGTAAGTCACCGATTATAGCCCAAAACAGAGGGCGCACTGATAATCAACGCGTTTCGTTCGTCGATAGACTTTCACAGTTTTGTCATGAATTCCTACTTGACGCACTTAATTCTCCAAACGCCTTATAAGACCGTAGAAAATGAAAGGTGTGTGGAAAATACGAAAAATATATAGCTGCCCTGGGAAAGCGAAAATGTCTTCTCGTGTATAACTATATTTTACGGACTGTGTTCAACAAGTAGTGCAAAAATCGCCTTTTTCAGGCCTTTAAAATGCTGCCCTGTAATGTCCGTTTATCAAAAGAATTTGTCCACCGATGTCAGCAAACGGACTCAGCGAATCCCATCATTCGGTTTTTTCTTTAAAGATCTGAGGAATATGTTCATTTAAAGGTGACAGTGACCATTAAAGCTAAAACTGTTGTAGCGGATTTTACTCAGCAAGACGAATGGAATAAGTAGGAAAATAGGAGGTATTTAATACTGAAAAAACAATCGATATAAGAAAATAAATTCCCCGACCACAACCCAACGCTCAATACTAAGTACCCATGATCTCCATGGATAAATTCTGTCTTTCTGAAAATGCACCCTCAGATATGAGTGGCTACGTAATTTGCTATTTCAAAAACTACTCGATTGGACGAATTTTACCTGTAACCTCTGCAAGTGCCCCTAGCTGAAATAGAATGGAAGTTGCAAAAAAGCATTTTCAAGAATTCTTTGCAGAGACACTATTGGTGAAAGAAAGTAAATTTTCAAGCAGAGGTAATTGGTGAAGTCAACAAGGCAGCTGTTAAAAGAGCACTTTACCGATTTTTCCTAACGAAAATTGCCGGCTATAAACCGGCTGGACCAGCTGGTAAGTGATTTGTTTTGAGGTAAATATCCTCGCTGATGTGAAATATCCAGTTTCCTAAAATATTTCGTTACACTAACTCTCAGCCTCGGAAACACGGGTGAACCTTTATATGGGAAGATGACCATTTTGGGTTTCTAAATGAACTGGCAGTTAAAGCTGTAGAGTCTGTCACCGAGGACTGCCAAACATAACGTTCATGAAAACCACCATCCTACTAAGTAGGGTTTGACGGATTTGAGTCTGCGTTAATTGTATGTCTGCTTTTTTAATTATAACCTCGGTAAAGGAAAATAACTAGTCTAATCCACGATACCATAGTTGCATGCTCACAGCCCAAATTACTTTCTCTCCTGTGGGTCAAACTGAATTAAATTGGAAAGGGCCAATGAGGAATCTTACCAGTGACTGAAATCAAGAGGAAGAGACTGCACAGAACCACAATAGGTCCGAACATTTTAGGCCATGGCTTATTTTCTCAACCAGGCCTGTTTATATAACCGCAGATTTATCGCACTTTGGCATTTCGCGGCGTAATCGAAGGTAAAAGATGTAAACAGTGCATACCTGTGATAACGGGCTGCCCAGTATTGGTTGGAAACTGTTGATGGTGATCAGCTGAATGCCAGACACCCACCCACATGAACTCCTGGTATCACTTTACCCAAACTCAGGTAAATCATGTATCAGAACGAAGTTGATGAAAGGGGGGCGGGAAATACGCCAGCCCAGAAAGTATACTTGCGATCGGCAACTTTTTTCGTCAAATTTTTTGTACTCCAGTGAGTCTTTCTCGATAGTGTACTACATTTAATCGAAAACTGCTCAGTTCGTTTCTGGTTTCCGGTCCATAGTTACGTCCCTACCATTTCGCATATATATATATATATATATATATATATATATATATATCAATCTGGCATGAGCGCACACCGATCTATTGGCTTCACAAAGCAAACACGCTCCGTATGTGTGGCAAAGGTCACGAACAGGCAACCAATTAACAGGCCGAAGTCGGCCAAGTCATAATAGCAGCGAGGAGGGACGACAGAGAATGCGGGTCGATTGATACAGCACTGTTTTGGGCTTATTCTGCTTATGACCCATCTGGTAGGTCACAATGGTGGACCGACTGCGCCAGGTGCGTCTGTGCGCATGTTCGTGTTTCTGGTCCCAGCAGCTGGTGGTCAGGGTTATGATTGGCTGAATGAAGGCAGAATAAGCCCGAAACAGTGCTGTATCAATCTACCCGCATTCTCTGTTGTCCCTCCTCGCTGATAAGTATTTATATATATAGGCAGAATAGCATTACCGACAAAGACAAGGGAGACTGGAATGGCCATTTCTGGCTTATTAGCCGTCGTCAGCCAGCCATACCCAAGCCCGAAGTGTGGAACACCCGAGCCTCGAACTCGCGACCTGTTGGTTTAGAAGTCAACGCCTCTACTCACCGGGCCACGAGCCCGTTGCCTTGTCGGTTTTCGATCGGGAATATACAATGGTAGGGGGCGCTCACCGATCGTTCATACGGAACTCACTCGTTCCGTTGTGCCTTAAGAGCTCTCTCTCGAGCCCAAACAGCCGCCGCACAGAGGCGTTGACTTCTAAACCAACAGGTCGCGAGTTCGAGGCTCGGGTGTTCCACACTTCGGGCTTGGGTATGGCTGGCTGACGACGGCTAATAAGCCAGAAATGGCCATTCCAGTCTCTCTTGTCTTTGTCGGTAATGCTATTCTGCCTATATACCATGCGCCGCTGTGCGGCTGCTGGTTGGGCTCGAGAGAGAGCCCTTAAGGCACAACGGAACGAGTGAGTTCCGTATGAACGATCGGTGAGCGCCCCCTAACATTTATATATATATTATGCTGAGATCTGAGTTTTTACCTTGAAACAACTGTACACAATCGTTCTATTCCTCACGCAAGAACATTTCGAAATCTTGGATAACTGACGGAAGCTAGTCTCTGGCAGATTGCTTGCAGGGCCGCCAATCATCCACCTCCACCGTGTTAAGCGCAAACTGCAGTGATGAGGCCTACAAACTACCAGATATCTTTATGAAGTGGAATAAGAACATGCTTTTTAATTTGTCGTGGTAATTTCTAGACGATTCTCGGAAAGTGCAGCGCGATGATGACGGCGTGGTTATTCGCTAACAGTCGTGGCTTCAGCGATGTGCCCACCGGTCCTATCCCGAATAGTGGTACCTGTCATAACCGAAGACCAAAACAGAGACTATCCGAGTTTTCCCATGCCCGTTGCCGTACTGCAACTTGCATCGGGATCAAAACGGTGCTGGATATGCGGATTAGTTTGACCTTTTAATTCAGCATATTCTAAGACGAATCGGGAGTTCGTAGTAAGTTGATGAGGTGGGGTTACATATAGCAAATGAATCGCCTTCAATGAAGAAAAACAATACTTCCGCAAAAGAGTTTGAGGAGATAAACCAATAATGTACGAACACTGCCATTATATTCAGATCGCTGAACAGCTAAAGACCGATTAAAGTAACAGCCGGCAATGGAGACAATACGTCACTCCCTGTCAGCGATTATTACCTAGAACCACAATTACTGACACTGGGTCTTGTTAGCGCTCCTGGTAGAAGTCAGACGTTGCTTTGCGAATAACCAACATGTGAAACCGGAAAGTGTGGTTACTGCTACCACCTTGCGGCGGTTTTGGTTTTTTCGCGAAAACAGTAAATGGCAAGCAATCATTTTCGATGACTTGGGCAGAAAGATGTAGTAGTAAATAAAGAGGACTTATTTGCTTTTTACTACTGACCATTCACAGTCGAAGAGGAGTGGACGGTTCAAAATTACAGGGGGAGAGGTACAAGTGCAAAAATACAGAGACGGATACGCAGTCTATACTTAATGCTGTAGGTCTGAATGTGGCTGTGAAGGGTTCTTCATTTGGTTGTTATTTTGGTATATCCAGTGGCTTAGTTCTCGTCAAAGAGAGAAATCTAAATCAACTGCTGGTCAGATGGTGAGCCTTTTATTCCTCGTCGGCCAGTCGTGTTGATTTGAATGCTTTTATCACTCAGTTTCCTGAATATCTCTTTAAGCCAGTCCGTGTGCTGGTTCCTTTATTGAGAAGTAGCACTGGGATCTTGATTGACTGCATACGAATCAACGTCACATCACTCCACGATTTAACCCATGACCAATGCTAGTCACAATAGCATGCCTTACGAAGCCGTCAAATGTGTCCGCATATTAATTGGCGAGAGTTTTAAAGACGGCAGGCAAATTGGCGATCATTTTAGGTATACCGAATTCCCTTGAAAGCTCTGAATTTTTATGTTTGCCGGATGCCTGATTTGTAAAATTTTGTCACGGGGCCTGTTGCGCTGTCCTAACAAGACGTTTGATGGTGCATACGAAAACGTAGTCTTGGCTTACAGCTTTTAAAGGCAAAAAATAGCAGTAATGCTTAATGCATGAGGAATTAGGATTGACAACATTCAGAGACTTTAGTATGTACGGATTGTGAGGACAGCTTTTACTGGTCGGGTTGCTCTTTTTGGTTGTTCCGTATCAAATTCGGTGTGTGCGCTACTATGGCACCAGTCTGATAGTAAAAGATTCAATAATAGTTATTTATTTTTCGCTAGTATGCTCTGTTTTTCTTTTGAAAATTTTGTATTTGTCTTGAGTAGCCATACGAACTTCAATGGATCTCGTACTCCAAGTTTATACTTACTCTTATCTTGTCAATAACTTCTTGCTCTGGTATACTACTGCAGTTATGCACAGTGGTGACCACTCTCCGAAAGTATTTATCGATTTCTGCAACTTTGCTCCATTAGCCCTCCTGTCGAAAACCGACTTATAAAGTACCTTTAACACAATCTGTTGCTCAATTCATGACGCAAGTTGCAATCAAAATTTTTACAAGGTAATAAGAATTGTAAGAATAACATTCACGCATGTTTTTAACACATTCTTTTATTTAGTGAGCATTCTCATTTTAATTCGGAGAAGAACAAAAATAATGTTTTTGTCGTCCCAAATAACGGAAATAGTGCATATTACTGCACATATATTTGTGCAAAGTCATTAACATCACTTCTTGTATTTGCCGAAAAACAGCTAAATGTGTTGAATTAAAAGGCCCTTAAGGTGAATAGCAGTATGTGCCGCAGAAGTTGGTCCAGCATGCAACCTTTCCAATAAGACAGACTTCAGTCCCACACAGAAACATTTACTCAGTATAACTTTTATTTAAAAGACGTTGAGTCTAAAGCCACCGTTAATCTTCTGACATATCTGCAGTGGACAACTACCACTTCGTCTTAAAATCACATCTCCCTCTATTAAACTAAAGGGTTTTGAAACCTGGACAATAGTATTTGCATTTGGATTTCAAATAAAATTCCTATTTATCTTGATTGTTATTTATACTATTGCGGTGCCAACCATCGGAGGCAACAGGACAAGAAACGGCTCCTCTTATTTGGTCATTTAACTGAATGAGACCTGGTAAGGTTCTTCTCATATTCTCCTGACTGAAATTACACTGGTTTATTGTCATCCCAGTGCAAACGACCAAGTCTGACTACGCAAAAAGTAAATATATGCCGTTTACACATCGTACGATTCAGATAAACTGACAGAAATTTGAATTGGTTTAGGTAGCACGGTGAAGATCGGTACTGTTTATCTGTGAGAAGACAAATTATACTAAAAGAGGACGCTTTAACAAAAGATTTCACGCGTTATATGCTGTTTATTACGAAAAACAAAAGCAATTTTTGCGCGGATGCAACAGGATGCTGTTATCCGTGTCCAAACAAGGATATAAAAGGTAATGATATGACAATTTATATAAGAATACAGTAATTTGCGAATCCCGAGAGATGTTAATTGAAATTAAAACCTGTTGTGGCTTAATAAAAATTTCTTAAATGTTGTTTTAAAACAATTATTGTGCTGTATATTCTCACGATATTTTATTCGGCGTAGGATTTTACCTTTAGAATTGGCGACCTGTCGGCCGTCTGCAAAATCCGCAAGCAATAAAGAGTGACTATGCATGCAGTATGGACTTGCGCCATTACTACTCAGTATCTTTATAAATTCAAATATATTTCATGAAAAGCATGCACAAGAATGCGCTTTTACATGCTCATTACATCGTTAGGCCATCGCATTCCCGCAAAATGGCTACCATTCGGTTACAAAAACATTTCCAATTCTCAAATAATTTTGAACTCGATCAATAGTTGTACTTGCGCTTATGGCTTCCTAAATACTCTTTGCATATTTTCCATTTACATTACGTTTCGTATCTCTCTGTGTTACTAAAGGTAATTATATATGACTCATAAAATTTCCCAGAGGATGTCCACTCTGCAGTTTGTGGCATAAACATCCCCAATAACCGGGCAGATACGATGCCGTGAAAGAAATGTTCATGTTTTATAAAAAGCTTAAGATTGCAAGATATATAAATCTGGAAGAATCATTTTTCGAGTCAAACATCTGAAAACGAGGCAGTATTGTAACAAACACGTGTAAGAAAGAATATTTTATGTAGTTTTTTGGAAAATCCGTTTGTTTTGAAAGACAACGGAAATCCCTGAAAATCTAGGTGCCGGTTACGTGGCCGGAATCCTGACACGACTGAAATGGTTTTGGGGTGTACAATATATTTTCGCACCCACTACTTTCGATCACTGAAGACATTGGAATGTATGTGAGACTACTCCAAATAATTCATTAAATTTCCTATTTTCATCGTGTCGCAAAATCCACTTTTTATACTTTTCCAACCGTGCAGACAGTTCATTAACGCATCCAGAATGAAAAGAAATGGATTTTAAATGATGGATTATTTATTATAGTATTCATTTAAAGCGAAGACTTTAGTACAATCGTTTCAAGAAAGTTAATACTGCAAACTGTTTACTGACAAGGTCAGTTATTTGCAAACGAACCATGAGCATTTTCCGCTACAACATTCATGATCGCGCCAGCAGGCCTGGCCTGCAGCCAGACAGCGCAAGATATATAAATATGGAAGAATCACTTTTCGAGTCAAACATCTGAAAACGAGGCAGTATTGTAACAAACACGTGTAAGAAAGAATAGTTTATGTAGTTTTTTGGAAAATCCGTTTGTTTTGAAAGGCAACGGAAATCCCTGAAAATCTAGGTGCCGGTTACTCGGCCGGCATCCTGACGCGACTGAAATGTTTTTGGGGTGTACAATATATTTTCGTACCCACTACTTTCGATCACTGAAGACATTGTAATGTATGTGAGACTACTCCAAATAATTCATTAAATTTCCTATTTTCATCGTGTCGCAAAATCCACTTTTTATACTTTTCCAACCGTGCAGACAGTTCATTAACGCATCCAGAATGAAAAGAAATGAATTTTAAATGAGGCATTATTTATTATAGTATTCATTTAAAGCGAAGCAATTAGTACAATCGTTTCAAGAAAGTTAATACTGCAAACTGTTTACTGACAAGGTCAGTTATTTACAAACGAACCATGAGCATTTTCCGCTACAACATTCATGATCGCGCCAGCAGGCCTGGCCTGCAGCCAGACAGCGCACACACTTGCCGTTGCCGAAACTGCTCAGTTCGCAGAGCAGCTTGTCACAGCATCTCTGAAATATAGTCTTGCTGCAGACCTCACCTTCCTTCTGGCAGTTATCGTCATCTGAAGCATAAATTTTAAAAGAAATTTGTCAGAAAACAACTCGATGTGGCTTATGAGGAGGTGCGAGAAACGCACATTTTTTCATTTTATTCTAGTTTGTAATATTTTGACTGAAGAACTGGACTCATTTGGAAGGGTCTCAATTAATCTGCTTGATTTTAACTTGACAGCGATTCACAACGATTCGCGATACTATAAGTGAAGGCAAATGAATATATTGAACGCAACGGAATGATACTGCATACACAAATGCTCACGGTGTGATCCTACAGCGAACGCTGAGCGACATCTTTCGAGAGAGTTATTTTATAGTCATAGGATACTTGCGAAGCACCTTTATCAGCAATCTGCGTGCAGTGGCGAAACAGAATCAGGGGGAGGCTACTGCGACGCAGTGGCTGAGAAAATTTACCAGTTCATCTGCGCCTGCCACACATGAGCCGTCCCACTCAACAGGGGTCAGGTTTTCGCAGAAAAAAGAGGCGCCTAAGATCCAGCATTTGTGAAAGTGTAATGGTGGCACACTGTCAGAATGACACATTGAACTCAATTTACGGTGCAACATAGCGGGTAAACTTACATTAACGTAGTGATTAATTTCCCAGCAGGATGTGTGAAGATGAGTTGAAGAAGCTTCGCCAAAAGCCAGGAAGATGGTTTACATGAAGAAACGTACGGTTATGCTCTATGTTAATCTGCTTTGATGCCATATTGCAGCGATTGCTAGAAGCCTGCCAAGAACGTAAATAGCGAGTTCGCGAACTACGCCATGCACCGTACTTAACGTCACTAAGAAAAAAATTAAATTAATGCCACCGACATCCCAATGTCTATTAGTTCAGCTTAAGATGGTATCTTCGGCGGGGTCGGTTACGCTATCAGGGTCCCAAGTTTAAGCGTAGTGTGGGCATTGAAGGCAAAGTAAACCTACTGAAATTGCGTGTAGGGAAAGTAGGCGATGCCATAACGAAAAGGCAACCTGATGTATGACGAATCTGTCATGAGATTGTAGGGAGCGAAGAATCCCGGCGAAAGCATTGGCTGACTGGGCACGCGGTTAACCTGTCCGAAAACCTCACAAGCCAAGCCAATCCTTAACGTAATTGTAAACCCTTTTAATACCAAACCTAACCCTAAACCAACCAAAACCCCTAGCCATAACCGCCTTAACCTTAACTTTAACCACAACCCAGCCTCTAATCATTACCCTAACCGAAACCCTGACCCTAATACCAACCCTAACCGAAACCTTAACATTTAATATATATCTAAAGTTTAATTCCAACCCCAACCCTAACTGAAACTCTTAAACTGTATTCAAACCCTTAACCTAAACTCCCTTCTTTGCCTGACACTGACCCAAACCTTCAAAACTAATCCTACACCTGAACCGGAACATAAACTTGCCCTTTTCCGTTTAAATTTATGATGTTTTCTCATTGACGATTTCAGCATTCTCCTTCGGCTTACTTCACTTGGGACCCGAACAGTGTAACCGATCTCTGCCGTATCATCAAGGATTCCTCTGTAAAGCGGAGAAGACTGCTTACGATCATTCTGACACTCTAGTAGTGAATCGTGTCTGGCTATCGTATAGTCACGTGTGATCAGCAGCGCAGAAAGAATACCGGCAACTAAAGGGGAAAACGAATGAAACGACAGTTTCTGCATTATATGTCTTCGTCTGCCGCACATTCATCAGTCGAACACAGAAGGGCCCAGCGTTTGAAATCGGGCCTAGTAGGTTGCTCAGCCTCATGCATAAAAGTTAATTCACTTTGGTCGTAGAGTAGATGTGTTAACTCATGAAATATCAACCAAAATTTCGAAATGCGTTCTCGTTTCGAAAAGATAAATTAAGTAGTGTTGTAAAACTAATCATGATGCAGCATAAATCTATAATGATCCAGTTACCCCAGGCTATCGGCTTTCCAAAGAACTTATTTTCGGCTGCACGCGATATCTGTACTCTGCAAAAATGACAACTTAATTAGTATGCCATTTTTCATTGATTTTCGATGCCTTTGAAAATTTAATTATAGTTTATGGAAAACATGCATTAAAATATTCATTCTTAAACTTATTCGGTAGAAAATCACGTATTCTTTCAATTTCATACTCAAAAGAAGAATATATATCGGTTTTTATAAAGTTTCTAATTGTGAGATTTTTTAATACCGTTACATGGCCGTTCATGAAACGTCATGTATCTGCATTTACGAATGTGGCTTGTAAAGTTAACAATATTGCATGCATTTCTCTACGGTGTTAAAAGGAGACCATATGAGGTTCATAAAATTAAGCAGTGGATTTGGGCAATATTGTTAACTTTACAAGACACATTCGTAAATGCAGATACATGACGTTTCATGAACGGCCATTTAACGGTATTAAAAAATCTCACAACTAGAAACTTTTTAAAAGCCAATTATTCTCTTCTTTTGAGTATGAATTTGGAAGAAAACGTGATTTTCTACCGAAAAAGTAAAAGAATGAATATTTTTATGCAAGTTTTCCATGAAATATAATTGAATTTTCAAGGGCATTGAAAATCAATGAGAAAATTGCATGCTACCTAAGTAGTCATTTTTTGCAGAGTATAGATCTTGCATGCAGCCAAAAATAAGTTCTTTCGAAAGCCGACACCCTGGGGTAACTGGATCATTATAGACTTTTGCTGCATCATGATTAGTTTTACAACACTGCTTAATTTATCTTTTCGAACCAAGAAAGCATTTCGAAATTTTGGTTGAGATTTCATGAGTTAGCACATCTACTGTAAGCACACTCTAGAGATATTTAGAATCCGCCCCAGTGGTCAAATATAGAGAAAGAAGTTGTACATCCGACTCCACCTTTAAATCAATTTAATGTATGTTTGGATTATGGTGATGAACAATGATGGCGGACACGTCTACAATGCCAATGAGATCTCCCTTAATTTGCTCGGCGCCCCTTAGAGCTGGCACAAATGTGCTTGCAGTGAAGAAGTCTGGTTCATTAATGGCTAAAACTGCCTTTACGTTTTTCAAAAGGGAAGACACTAGACCAACATATTTTACGACTTTTGACAAGCAGTCAAACATTTAGGTTCATCCGTTTCAGCGATTTAATGTCCAGCTTTTATTGGTATTGCAACTATTTAGTAAATAAGCTCGGCAGAAGATATGCTTGCGATGATGCCAGTCTAAAGTAAGCATTGGTCTTTAACTCATTACTTGAGGAATTATGAGAGTCTACGTGTTATTGTCTACGTTAGAACAAGACAAGTGGGGGAAACCCAAATACCTTCAAATTTCACATGGGATATGTTTAAATAACGCAGGTATTGTTCATGTTCATTGGTCGGATCATATTTCACAATTTTGGGCGAAATACTACTATGCGACCGCACCTGGCAGTAACCCTTAGGGTTAGCGTTAGGGTTAAAGGCTTAGGGTTGGGTTTAGGTCTTAGTTTTAGGGTAAGGGTTAGGGGCTGCGGTTAGGCCAATTATTTCTCACCCATTCAAAATACAACTGCGCCTTCCCAATAACTTTTATTTCGTACAATTACTTGACCTCACCAATGTAAGTTCCCCGGTCCCACCCGTAAAACCCTTATTATCACCGATCCCGTATTACAGCCGGCTGGGGTTTTGTTTACCTCAGGTGCAGCTACACCATAGAATCCGACCAAATGTCTTTTGCGGATGTTGGTTTGCGGCTGTATCCTGGATGGTCCGATTGTCCCTTATAGTAATGTTTGTTGCCACAGCAAAGCTTCATATTTACGAGCATAAACACAACCTAACGCCTGCCCTGGAGTTAGCCGTGATGTCCCACATCTTCTTCATAGAACTCGTGTTGCCAAATCGATTTGTAATTTGTCCCCTGTTGATTGGCTTCCGGGAACCTTTCTCAGGCATCCAATCACTTGCCTGGTGTTACTTGCCACAAATCTCCTTATTGCTTTCCGTCACAGAAAACATTGGCATCTGGTTTTTGTTCCCTGAATACTTATTTGAAAAGTTAGTTATTTTGCTCGTTAACCTCGACAGACTCGGGTGCTTATCTTTGAACAAGATTAGGCTCAGCACGGCGTCCACAAATTCAATTAGTACAAGAAGCATTTTTCAAACAAATAAACAGCATTTATTGTAATACTTAGGAGAAAAGATTAGAAGTGTCTGTCTCAAAAGTAGCTGAACCATTTAAACGATCAAATCCTGTACAAAACTCGACGTTTGTTGTTTTCCTATATATCGAAGTATTATTGATTGTATATCAAGTAGAATCATATATTAGTCTTCATTGAAAGTGATTATGCAATTAGAGCATGTAGGCAATTACAATGCGATTCCTGTCGGCATCCAAATGCCCTTCGTTTAAAACTCAGTTTGGTGAACTTTACGCAGTTGTTAACAGCAACTCATCGCCGAGCAGCAGAATGTTATGTATCCCAGAGTTCTAGAAGAGACTATTTTTAATTCTGTCCTCTAATAACCTAACCCTAACCTACTGCCTTTGCAGGGGATTGACCAATTATGTGAGAAATTGTGTCTACTTACCGACACTGCATTTGGAAGAGATGGCGAACGTGATTACGACAACGACCAGGTAGAAGAACATTCTCACTGAGGTGCTCACGTCAGACCTTTTGATGCGTATTTATACGCCGAATGGAGCAAAGCTACTCTCTGACCTTTAGCGCCGAGTCCACCAACACCCGCATGAACGTTTAGAGCTAAGCATGTTCAGCATTTGCTCGAACTGGCACGAAAATTGACCTCAACTGACAGTAAAACAGGATATTTTAGGTCATGCAGGATATAGTTCACTAAATATCTTGTTGAGATTTATCTACTGGTCTAAAAGTCAAGTGAGTACAAAATCGATTCGCAACGCTTGTACTAACGAGTTGACCTGAATGTTGTTCTTTTAATTGGTTTATATTCAACAAAACTGCAGCCACAGCTTTCGTCGATACGTATTAGGCTAAAAACAAAGCTTTTTACAAGAGCTATTTGAGTCTGACTTCATTTCTCTACACAGGGGACATCAGGCGACTTCCTATGTATCTAACATTAGGAACTTATTGCTGACCTAACAGCGTACTTCTGAAGTTGAGTTGTTATTTGCCTCTACACCCATATTAAATTATTTATTTGGTAAGGTCTTATTTCGTAGCCGCACCTGTTAGGGGTCAGGGCTGGGGGTTAGAGGTTATAGGTAAGGATTCGTGGTTAGGGGTTGGGGGTCAGGAAGTAGGATCAAAAGTTAGGAGTGAGAGGTTAATGCGAAACCCTCTATTACCACCGGTCCCGTACGACAGGCAGCCGGGATTTTTTTATTGTAGGTGCGGCTTCCAAATTAGATCTGGCAATTTATTCTGCAGCATATGCAAGAGTTTCGCTTCCCATGTTTGTTCGATCTAAATTTAAGTTTGTTGTGCTCCTGTGTTGGTTCGAATGCTCCTCTATTAGTCAGCTGACGTAAACATGTAAAAAAACATTATTTTGATTTCCACTTCACGTGTAAACATAAATTTAAGAACGTGCTGCAAACTGCAGGTCTTATGTCGATGAACGTTTCGTCGTTTTTAAAAAGATCACAAGACGACGCTCCTCTCATCCCTAGAATAGCTCGACGGCGCTCAGCGGTTGTCCTGGGTATACACGTGTAAGAGCTTATATTGAAACATAGTTTATCAGGTCGTCATACTTGTGTTAATTTAGACTAAACGGACTAAAATAAGGGGTTTTAAATGCCAGTTATGGTCTTTAAAAAGACTTAGCGCATAACAAAAAGGTCCATATGCATCTAAAATAAAAAAAACATTTAGACAGTATCTTGGCTACCCGCAGACTTTGAGTGCGCAGAGCTTTCCAAGTGACATTTTGTCAGTAGCAATATCTCCCTACATACATAAGAAGTCTGAACGCATCTGTAGGACTGTTGTAGGAAAAGCAGGACTTTCTGCTTTACTAAAGTTATGACAGTGCAAGCTTGTTGCGTTCCAATTATCTGGTGTCCCCAGAAAACCTTAACGATGCCTCCCTTTGCAGCGTTATTCATAAGACATTTTAGGCTCATAGTGAAGATCCTTTATTTACTACCGAGCCTTTTGTCTTTTCAGAGCTTGCGAATGTTTACAGTTAGTTCAATTCCAACACCTTGCCCTTTGTTACCGACTTTTTTCATCATTCTCCCCCCTGCAGGGTGAACGGAGGAACGGTGACTTGCACGTGAGTTGGTCCATAATGATAGCAGGCTTGTGTTGCATCTACCACACATTCTCCACCCTCTCATTATCTTAGGTCCGACATCACGAGAGACTCAAGAACCATAGGCTGAATTGGGTGCAGGTGTGTAGCGCATCTAAAACCTGCACCAATGCGTGATACCACGTCCCCAATGCTGGTATTTTTTATGAGTGCG
>CACRXP010000127.1:380883-396763 GCA_902702965.1 Spirometra erinaceieuropaei
ATATGATTTTCTTTACATGAAAATCCTTACTGTGCGAGTTCTTAACTGAAAGATATCATTTACATATGTAATTCAATGGTAGGGGACGCTCACCGATCGTTCATACGGAACTTACTCGTTCCGTTGTGCCCTAAAGGTTCTCCCTCGAGCCCAACCAGCAGCCGCACAGCGGCGCATGATATATAGGCAGAATGGTATTACCGACAAAGACAAGGCAGACTGGAATGGTCATTTCT
Source organism: Spirometra erinaceieuropaei (assembly GCA_902702965.1). Taxonomy (NCBI): domain Eukaryota; kingdom Metazoa; phylum Platyhelminthes; class Cestoda; order Diphyllobothriidea; family Diphyllobothriidae; genus Spirometra; species Spirometra erinaceieuropaei. The sequence goes on from CACRXP010000127.1 coordinate 381,120, forward strand.
GGCTTATTAGCGGACGTCAGCCAGTCATACCCCAGCCTGCAGTGTGGAACACCCGAGCCTCGAACTCGCAACCTGTTGGTTTAGAAGTCCACGCCTCTACCTACCGGGCCACGAGCCCGTTGCCATGTCGGTTTTCGAACGGGAATATACAATGGTAGGGGGCGTTCACCGGTCGTTCTTTCTGAACTCACTCGTTCCGTTGTGCCTTACGGGCGCTCTCTCTCTCGAGTCCAACCAGCAGCCGCACAGCGGTGCATGATATATAGGCAATGTGTTATTGCCGACAAAGACAAGGGAGACTGGAATGGCCATTTCTGGTTTATTAGCCGTTGTCAGCCAGCCATATCCAAGCCCAAAGTTTGGAACACCCGAGAGGAGTGGACTTGTAAACCAACAGGTCGCGAGTTCGAGGCTCGTGTGTTCCACACTTCGGGCTTCCGTATGACTGGCTGATGACGTCTAGTAAGCCATAAATGACCATTCCAGTCTCCCTTGTCTTTGTCGGTATTACCATTCTGCTTATACATGTAATTCAATTAAACTCAATATGTCACATTCACCAAAAAGGCTTGTTTAGACAGGAGCATCGTAAAGGTTCGAAATTTTTTGATATGTGTTTACGCAGTTGCACTTTATACACCCACGCGATTTTATTTTGAACTTGCTATGTAAGACGTTAAAGGGTCCTGACGGCTGTTTACAAAAGTGGCCATGTGATTACGTCAGGGCACGCACATAACGTGCGCTGGCTGATACTGCATTGAGGCATTGTCAACAGTATATAAGAAAGGTTCCATTTAACTGGTGGGCATTCACGATGACTGCATTTCTAACAATTCTCCTGAGTCTGCTGATCGTCAGCTCGGTTTCCGGTAAGCTGTCTACATTTGCAGTACGCTATTGCACTTATTGACGAAGTATTCAAACTGCACTACTGTGTCTTCCATACGAGTAGGCATAACGAATATATCATCACATTAACGTTTGCAGAACTGTGGTTGCTTAGAGACGCCGCTTCAGTTGTTTTCCCTAGGTTTGTTAAAACATAAAATAGATATGATGTCCTCAACGCTGCTTTCTGCATCTGCCTGTAACTTCTCAAAGACGATAAACTAATCTCGAGTAGGCAATTTAGTACATATTTTGACGCGTAAGATTCAGAAAATTGAAGTTTGCATTTGTTTAGAACAGAATGATAAACATTCTAAAAAGCCGTTAGAAAATAAAGAAATAAAATAAATAACCATAAAAGTGTTTTCATGACGAAACGAGTTTGCTTCTTAGATGCTTTGAAGTGACTTGTGATTTCTTCTATGGAGAATCAACAGGTCTGTCAAAAACAGCGTTCTTATCAAATCTCGAGAAATGGACATGGCATGTCTTGTTAGACGGCACAATGTGAAACTAGATGTGGTAAATGCGACCAGATACGCTAATGCGTAGAAAGTATGCCATGATTTGCCGGTCCCCAGAAAGTATTGATGTGAAAACATGGTCAGTGCTGGGATGGACGAATTTACCTGTGTCAGTCATGTAGATTTTAAAAAACTGGGATTTTGCTCAAAAATGAAGTTTTACTCTGATATTCAGGTGTATAATTTAAATCTAAAAGCAATGTTAACATAACCGCGAATGGTACTTCTATCATTGCCTATGGAGACCTCTTAGACGATGAAGAAGAAGCGAATTACAAACACGCATTAACATTATATTTGCGATAGTACTTTCACAAACTTCCTTTGACTGCGTAAGAAAAATACCCAAACCTCCTGTAGATGATGTTGTGTTGGTGCTGGTAGGTGGAATCAAAAACGACTAAAAGTATGCATGAATCGAGCATGTAAGCGGCTTTATTGGAAAACTTGTTTGTTTTGCATGCATTTTAAACTGCCCGACGATTTCTTCGTGGGCAAACGATCAGCTAGGACTGAGTCAATTTCTATATCGAGGCTATGGAGAAAGTCATGGCATGTTTACACATTGTCGGTGTACCGTTCAACACTGACCCCATGACAAGCATAGCCATGACAAGCATAGCATAGGCGAATAAGGCACTCAAAATCCCCAGCAAGCGTATGTTTATCGGGAAGGTGGTTTAGAACATAATTCATAGAAATTTCATCTGCTGTGTGTCAGTCAGTCTTCTCATATGTCTCTGTTTTAGGAGGCAACAGCTGCCAGGAGGAAGGCGAGGCCTGCAGCAAGACCGTCTTTCAGAGATGCTGTGGTAAACTTGTCTGTGAATTGGAAAGTTTCGGGAATGGCAAGTGCGTGCGCTGCCTAAATCCGACAAAGCCCTGCTGGCGAAATCGTGACTGCTGCAGTAGGAAGTGCTCCTTGTTCAGATGTAAATAGACAAACAAACTTTGATTTTATGAGATACTTGCTTGTAATACCTCTCTCTTTGCTGCTTTCGTGAACTGAAACAATAAACGATTTCTTATGCATTGTGGCCTTCTGTCTGAAAAGTGAAAATTAAATGGGCCATTCTACACGCGTGCTTCGCACCCAACTTGATTTAATTTCAATAGACTTGCTACTTATAAGACTAAGAAGTTTAGTAATTGAGGATGAAGAGGCGGTTAGGGAAGTTGCTCGTGTTGGCGTAACGCTGGCTTCGAGGTTGTTTGCGAGCGCTGTATCGCGGGATGCGAGATTGCTGTCATGAGACCAAAGGCTTTTCACCACCACCCGGCCGGGAAGGGTGCGCGTCAGGCTGGTGCGGACGCCACTTCTGCTGCCGGACTGGCGATCCCATCACCCGATTTGTGTTCGGGTCTGCGTGTGTTTAGACTCGACACTTGTTTCCGTGGGTCCGTGTTCGCTCCTGATTGGCGCTCGTCTGCGTTTGTGTTCGACAATATTTTACGTCCCCTAGTCTACCTGTTCGGTTTAGGTTTGCCCGCCTCCGTGCCTGATCTGACTCCCCTCTTACTGGACTGCAACAAGCCGTGTTTGGTAGCCTTCTGGAAAATTCTCATAGTTGATGACGGAGGCGGATATGGGGTTGCAGACTTTGAGCGCCTCTAAAAATGTTTGGTGGCTTCTTCGACGCACGATTTAGGTGTCGTGGAAAGCGAAGATAGGCACGGAACTTGCGCAATGTTATGCCACTAGCGGTAGTGTATCCGTTCTCCTTACCGCTCTTGCGTGAACACACATGCTGGTCTGCAATATCTTATCGGTCAATTCAATGTAGTTCATTTCGCGGCACGTGTGCTGCACCAGTTTTGTTTCGCGACGAATGAACATTAAGCGACATTATAAGTTGTCAAAATGTCGGCAGTGTGAGGTAATGTTGATTTCCAGGGGTTTCAAGAGATAGACAACGACATCGTTATGTTGGTATTACGAAATAACTCCTTCTGTCAGCAAGAATGCCAGATTTTCTACCGTACACCTCTTAGTTTGCTTTGGATATATGCGGCATGCAGTAGTTCTGTGGAGGTAGTCCTTGAAACTGATAGCGACTGTCCACCTGACTATTTTGTAGAGTGTTGATAACTAGCTACGCTATGGCCATGATATCTCGAAACTTGACACTCAAAAGTGTCTTTCTCGTATGTTGCCATCTTCAAAACTGGAGGTTTAGAAGAGTTATATAATTGTTGTCAGCTGTCTGCCTTGCAAAATGCGTACCAGGTGAAATAGGGTTCGTGAGCGACTTACTACATGTTGACCTTCTCTTCAAATTCCTGAATTGATGTCGAAAGCGTTCTTTGTCGTAATTTGTAGACCACCATATGCTTCGGAAGATGCCAGAACAAACTGACTCAAGAACCGAATTTTAAAGCGAAGAAGACACGATCGCGGGGCCAAGAATTTTATTCGCCTGACGTTTCGGATTCCTTCTCGAACCCATCATCAGAGACAAAAACGGATACGGGTGGTTCATGCACAAGCGGCTGTGCTATTTATAGGATTCAATCGCCATGCTACCGCGCACCTATGAATATTAACGGTTTCCGCCCTTTTCGTTAGGGATCGTTTCACTTAGCGTGATGACTGTTTGATGACCGATATTTGCGCCGTTAATTGCTGCGATTTCATCAAGTGTGCTGGATTTTAGTGTTATGATTGCTCGACCATCTGACGTACCGACCCTGGCGTGGGGAACAGAGTTCACCTGTGCGCTCCCCGCGCGGCTAATTACTCCACCCAGTTGACATCGCAGCATCGCGTATGGAAGGTGAGGGTCGTGGCACTTGTTAAGGAACTGAGGGCCGGTAAACCATGACTCAAGCAGTTTTTGGCTTACGCGGTTGTCCCCTCTAGCGTGAATTTCGACCTCGTCAAATTTGAATGTGTGGACGGATGTCGTCGAGTGAGCCGCAATTTGAGAGCCGACGTCATTTCTTCACAGGGCCGCAGCGTGCTCAGGCATTCGGGTTAGGAGTAAGTATTTGCATACTTGTACAAGCACACGTAGGCCACGCTATAAATTCATAAATATGCAACTTTGCCAGGCCTCGCCAGCACAGGTGGAACGACAGTATGCCTTCTAAAGCTTAACTGAACTTTCGTTGCCAGAGCCCAATCGGGAAGCTGACTGAAAAAACGCGGAATCTCCAGACCACTATCAGAGGTAGGTGCTTATTTCAGTCCCGAAGCATAAAAACGTACGTACATGTCGGAAAATGCCATTGCAAACTTCTTGTGTCAGAGTGGTTGTCCTCGTCGGACCTACACCAATTACTGCTCTGTGTGCAAGACAGCAAAGTCAGTACAAAGACATGGCCGAGAGTTCGGCGACACTTTCTCTTAATTGGTCGACAACCTGTCCTCCAAAACTTATTTGATATAAGTACAACAGACTGCAACGCAATCCTTTTCGTAGCCTCATTTGTACCAGCGCACTATCGGAAAGGCATCTAAAATAAGTATAGAAACGCCCCTCTACAGTGTGTTACTGCATTGTTGAACGTCAAAATAGAACCGGCATGCCATTTGGGAAGAGAAAAATTTGGAACTACTGAACACGTGGATTGAAATAATCCTCAGGTCCACGGTCAAATGACGATCTTCGCTGCTTTTGGTTAGAAAGCAGACGACTGATCGGCGATTGATGACAGCCGATGTGCCATTTCGTAATTAGCATTGATTTGGAAGATCGACAGCGTGCTTACCCAAATAAGTAAATTTGGGTTCATATCGAACTTGGACGGGATAAAAAATGATGCGGTTTGCCTCTCAATAAGTCCAATATCGGAACATCCCCACAGGCCATAATTTCAGACCCTGGCATCCCAACACTAGCAGATCGCCTGCTTAAGGTCGAAAGATACACATACGTCGACATTCACGATTTCAATTAAACTTGAAGGACTCTGATGAAGCTAGTTTATGATGTAACTGAAGATACCTAACCGACTCGAGTCTGTATATTAGCAGACTAAAGTAAACATTGTCGGCCAAATGTTGCGCAAAATAATCATGGGGACGAGAAACATTCTGTGGGTATTTTTCAAAATTCTCATGGACTTCATGGACGTTGATCAACGACACTAATGAATTCGCTAATCATCTAGCCGGTTGCAAAGGCGGTCGCTGGAAGTCCAGACTAGGGCGTGTTGTACGAACAACCTCACTGTGATGCAGCCGGATGGACGAGTCGAATACAATTTGCATTCCATTGGCCTTCCGAGGACATTATATGCACCATCTTGGAGTAAATCTTTCAGAACTGACCTTTTCATGCACGGTCCGGAATTTAATATGAATACTTGAGCTGAAATCCACCAGCTCCTGCGGAATAACCGCCTAATATTCACAAACCGCCAAAAGGCAGCCAGTAGTATGAATATTATAGTGTGATAGTTTTACCGTACAAACAACACATTTATTGGCTAAAGCACAGGCAGGCGTGTTTAGCCGATCCTATGCCGCTGCCTGACACAGATGTGAGGGGTTGGGCTCATCATTGCGTCCCCTAGATTGCCCCATGTGTTTTCTGGTATATTGACCCTAGTTTCAGCTTGCCTTGTTTAATTTCCTAAGTGAGCTAACTCAAGGAATGTCGACCGAAGTTCCGAAATGCGTTTTCGTTTCATAAAGCCTGATTAAGTAGGGTTGCAAAACTAATCATCGTGCGGCATAATTCTACAATAATTCAGTTACTTCAGGATGCCGGCTCTCGAATGAACTTCTTTCCATTTGCATACAAAAATTATCCTTTACAAAAATGACTACTTTAGTAGCACGCATTTGTCTCATTGATTTTCGATGCCCTTAAAAGTTCACTTAATGGCATCAAGTGAAAAAACATCCATAAACATTTTCATCCTTCCGCTCATTCGGTAGAAAATCACGTCTTCCCCCATTTTTATACTCGAAGGAATTGTACGTTGCGGTTTAAAAAAAGTTTCTATTTCTCAGATTTTTAATACCGTGAAATGGCCTTTCATAGATCGTCATGTCTCTGCATTTACCAATGTGTCTTGTGAAGTTAAGAATATGGCTCAAATCCACTGCTACCTTTTATGAACCCCATATGGTGTCCCCTTAGTACGGTGGCGAAAACTACGGTTTTCCGTACGCCGAAAATATACGGCTTGTAGTTTGGAAACCCTGAGGCACGTGTAACGGCAGGTGAGGGAACAAAATTATTCGGGAATCGGGAAAATCTTTTAAAACCGAATTATGCCCTTCCCCCACTTGCTCCACCTTGAAGTGGTACGAATCGCAGTCTTTCTACCCACAAATGGGGAATAAATTCGACATTGCCTCCATGACCTCACGCTGTCTCTAGGGCACAGTGCAGTCAGCGTGACAGGACGGAAGTCCCGTAATACTGAACCTAGAGTTTATTTCTGGGTTATGTACATAGGCTTTCCGATGTGCAGGAAAAAGGGCAGGAATATATTTGGATCTTTGTCCGCACCGTGGACGGCTGAGATGATCACCTCACTGGTCAGTCGGACAGCTACGCTAAACACGCGTTCAACGGCGGAACGTACAGGGCAGCAGGTCCGTCCAGTTTCTTGTCTCCTTTGCAGCGCATAGTATTGTCTTCCGCTGGCAGGGAAACCATTCGACCATCCACTTGCCGGCTGGGTTTTCAGCTGTCTTCCGGATGCGTGTAAGGCCTAAAAACAGCAGGGAGTCTGAATTTCGGTTCGTGCCCCCGGTCAGTAGTGATGATATAATGAGCACTGAAAATGGCAACACAATGGCCAGGGAATGCCCTGACCAGAGCTGAACCTCCACATGTGGATAATTTCCAGCCACTGGTTAAATCAAAGCACAGAGATAAGCTTGCATAGGACTATATGGATGAACCCAACACAGAGACCGAGAATGGTTTCCATAGGAGCCTTGTTTTTTTGACAGCCCGGACATATCTTTGACCAAACTTTGATCTTTCGGGGCATCCCAGGACCGGTGAGAAGGACAGGGACCGGTTTGTTAATCCTTCAACTGCCAGGCTCAAAAACGTTTTGCAGGGAGAAAAGGTATGTACGTTGGTAAAATGGCGACAGAAAGGGACGGTGAGCGGTGGTGGGGAATTCACAAATAATGGTGCCGCCAGTAGAAGTCAGAGAGCTTTGGCAGGTAAGGCAATCGATAACTCGATCCCACGTTAAGACTTAATTGAGAAAAGTCAAGCGAGACGACCGTGCCCGAACGGACTTTACTGTCAACGTCGCCCAACGAAGAACTAACGCAATGGGTGAAAAGTCAACTGGTCGAACCGAAACTCACACTAGTTGGAGTGTGCGCGTAACCGTTGCATAAGCACTGACTTAAACAAAAATGAGATAAGTGTGAATCTAGTAAATGCATAGCAAGTAGAATAACTATAAAAGGCAATGTATGAGCAAAAATATGACAAAGGGCTACTACAGTAACCTCCGCCCAGACCGAAGGCCGGAGTAAAAACGACGCCGAAGGTAAATGCAATGTTAATACACTTGAGTGATAAGGCAGTCGGGAAAGTGGACGCGACGGCCACTACGAGAATGCCAGTGGCATTGGAAGAGTAAGGGTCGGAGGCGGTGGAGGGAAGTGGGGTAGGAGAAGGTTGGGAAGGTGGAGGAGCACGGGGTAGGTAGTTTGGAGGATCACGGAGTAGGGGGGCAGCACAGTTTTGTTCTTGAGGCAAATCCGACGGCTCCTCCGCGACAGCAGCCTTGGCCCGATCGGCACTGACCACATCCTCCTTGTCACCCCGAAGGATCCGGCAGGTCTTGGTGTTGTGTGCGAGCACACGGAACGGTCCTTTGCATGGTGATTCCAGCGGCTGGCGCACTCGGTCACACCGAACGAACACATGAGTGCAGTTGACCAAGCCTTTTTCGAGATAAGATTCGGTCGTTGGAGTTCGACGCGGAACCGGGGAAAGCGAGGGCGTGAATCGCCGCAGGCTATGCACAAAATTGTCAGGGATCTCATCGGCACTACAGTCCAAATCCGACTTCAGAGCTGCGCGAATGCCGAGGAGTGCAAGGGGAAGGTTGTCTGACCAGTTCCCAGGGTCTTCTACAGCACGCAGGGTGGTCTTTAGCTGGCGATGGAAACGCTCAACCATACCGTTGGCACCTGGGTGAAAGGCTGTCGTCCGGATGCGTGTGCAGCCGAGAAAATTGAGAAGCGTTTGTAAGAGTGCAGACTCAAATTGGGCACCACGATTAGTCGTAACCGTGGAGGGGACACCGAACATGGCGACCCAACGACTGACGAAAATCTTTACAATGGTTTCAGCCTGCACGTTCTGCAAAGGAATGGCTTCAGCCCAGCGGGTGTACCGATCGACGCAAGTAAGAAGGCAAGTATAGCCATCAGATGGAGGCAAGTGATCTACGACATCCAGGTGCACATGGCTGAACCGTGCGTCGGTGCTGGGGAGAGTGCCTGGTGGGGACTTGTTGTGACGCTGCACCTTGTTCCGCTGGCATCTCAGACACGATCGGGCCCAAGCTTTGTCGTCCTTGTTCATGCCAGGCCAGACGAACCTTTCCGCGAGGAGTTTTTGAGAAGCTTGGATCCCAGTGTGGTAGAGTCCATGCAGAGTTTGAAACACTGCTCGACGCATTGAGGCGGGCACAAAAGGGCTATGCAAAGGAGTCCAGACGTCACAAAGTATGGTACCAGAGCCGGTGGTCAGAGGAACGTCTTTGAGTTGGAGATCACTAACGGACTGGACGCCAGAACAGCCGACTCGTTGTTGCTCAGCCGCCATGGCGCCAAGGTCGATCCCGTGTGAGAGTTGGAGGGTGGATAGTGAGGGCCTGGACAGCATATCAGCCACCTCATTTTTCGTGCCATCAATGTGACGGATGTCGGTGGTGAACTGAGAGATGTAGTCCAAGTGGGCGATCTCTTTCGGATTGTACTTGTCGGAGTGGGAACGAAGAGCGAAAGTCAGCGACTTGTGGTCCGTGAAAACGATGGAGTCCCGACCTTCAAAGAAAAGTCCTAAATGCTTCACAATTAGGTAAATGGCAAGTAGTTCACGACCAAAGGTGCTGTAGCGGTTCTCAGCCAGCAAGGGGTTTAAGGTGAAAAGGGCCATTGGTTCAGTCAAACCAGCAAGGTGTTTATGAAGGATTGCACCTACGGCTACGGTTGAAACATCCACCATCAGGGACAGCTGAGCTTCGTGAGCGGGATGCGTGAGTAAGGTGGCGTCGGCAAGGAGATTCTTGATTCTCTCAAAAGCAGTCAGTGCCTCACCAGTGAGCTCGAGGGGACCTTTGTGACCAGAAAGCATGTTGGTGAGCGGCAGCATGAGGTCAGCACAGTACGGTAGGAACCGGTGGTAAAAATTGACCATGCCGAGGAATCGCTGCAGCTGACGCTTGGAAGTTGGTGGAGGGAAATCACGAATTGCCTTAAACTTGGAGGGGAGGGGACGCAAACCTTCAGAATCTACATGATGGCCGAGAAACTCGAGCGAGGGCACAGCCAACACGCACTTGGAGGGGTTGATGACAACACCGAACTTGTCAAGACAGTCAAACACCAAGGTAACATGCTCTTTATGTACTTCGTCATTCCGGCTGGCCACCAAGAGGTCATCAATGTAGGCATACACAAAGGCTAGACCACGTAAAACATGGTCGATTAACCTCTGGAACGTTGAGGCGGCATTATGAAGACCAAACGGCATGCGGATGAATTCGAAGAGGCCGAAGGGTGTGGTGACGGCAGTTTTCGGGATGTCCTCAGGGACGACCGAAATCTGAGGAAAAGCCCACACCGGCTCAATCTTGGAGAAAACCGCTTGGCCAAAAAGGGTTCCCGCAAAATTCTGAAGATGAGGTACGAGGTACCGTTCGGGAATGGTAACGCTGTTGAGGGCACGATAGTCACCACAGGGTGCCCAGTCGCCTGATGTCACCTTGGGTACCATGTGCAGGAGGGACGCCCAGGGACGCTCGGACGCTCACGGACGCTCGAATGTTTCCAAGTTGCAGCATATGCTCAAACTCTGCCTTCGCGGCCTAAAAACGGGCCAATGCTAGTCGTCTAGGCCGAGCGAACACAGGAGGACCTGAGGTGCGGATGTGATGAACAACATGTTGGACCTCGACGCTGCGGAACTGTGGGTTGGTGATGTTTGTGTGTTGAAGCAGCAGCCCCCGATAAGGACAAGCAATACTTGTATCTAAGACAGATAAATTGCAGAAGGTAGTGAAGGGAGTGAGGCCACGCACAAAAAGACCAGTTATGCAGTCTAGGAGTCAGTATTTTCGGCAGTCGACAAGGAGATCGAATTCGGTCAGAAAATTCGAGCCGAGGATTGTTTGAGGAACATCAGCAATCACAAAGACCCAGGAGAAAGACCGACGAAGGCCAATGTTCAGGGTGAGGGACAGGCTGCCAAAAGCGATAATGGGGGAACAGTTGGCAGCTTGGAAGTGAAGACGATGATCGGCTGACTTGGGCTCCAGCGTCTTCAAGGAAACGCTTGCGAATTACACTATTGCAAACATAGATGCGACCAAAGCCGGAAGCGCCAGAGAAAACGGTCGCCTATATTTTCTGGCTGACTGGTTTCCCTTCTGCGACTTAAAAGAGCAGGGCGAGGGACAGTGACAAGCCATCGGATCGAAATCGGTATGATACTAACAAACATCGGCTGTTCAAGGTCGCGAACGAGAACGATGCCCACCGGGTGAGCGAGTGGAAGAAAGGTGGACGAGCTGTACTTTGAGAGCTGCCATCTCTTCTGCCATGGCATCAGTCTGCGTCGCAATCTGCTCACTTGGCTTCGGTAACGAAGAAATTGAGAGCTGGGTGACAGAGGGTGGTTGGAACCGCTGCACCTCCAAAATCCTCTCCGCCATCTTGGCTAGCCGTGAGACCGAAAGATCCTCTGAGGCAGATGCCAGAATGGTTTGCACATCGACTGGCAGACGCTCTAGGAACATTTCCTTAAACATTTTGTCATCGATATGTAGCTCACCGCGAAGGCCTTGCATCCTCCTAAGAAGTTCGGTGGGTTTTTGGTCACACAAACATCCTTCGAGAATTTGCTGGTGATACCGCTGGCGATCAAATACAGCATGAATTCGAAGGAATGCAGCCCTAACCCTAACCCGAACCGAAATCGTAAACGGAACTGCAGCCCTTAGGCATAGCCGTAATTGGAAAAACCAACCGTAATGGTGAAACCTAATGTTACGCTCAAACCTTTATCGTAACCAGAAAACCTAAGCCTAAAGGCATAACCCTAAGCCGAAAATCGGAAACCATTAACCGGTACCCTAATCCTAACCTCAAACGTAAAACGGAAGCCAAATGGGTCAGATGTGATTATGGAACTCCACAAAATCGTCCCAGTAAACAAAGACCCAGCCACCTGTAGCGCTGGGCCTGGCTATCAGCTGTGATCTAGCCGCGGAATTTTTCGAATAACTGCGAATGTGGGGCCTATATCGTGGGAATTCATTTGTGATCCTCTGAACGCGAGGACAGTGGCACTTGGGGCGCTCTATCAGGACGGAGATTTACGCCAAACAGTTAGAGACTGTCGAAAATCACAGTGCGATGTTGGAGCCTTTTCTGATGATTAATACAAGGCTGGTATGAGAACAGACAAATGGAAGGCCGTGTACTACGTGATCAGCTAAATTCAGGAATTTCTGCGATGTATTTTGCAAAACAAATGGCGTGCGAAGAAATGCAAACAAACCAAGCAGTGCCATCACAGCCGTTCTAGAAACGTCCTCGGTGGCAGTCAGAATTAGACAAAATGCCCACACCGATTCAAGTTCCAGGAAAATAATTTTTCCAGCAAGACTTCTGGCGAAGTCCTGAAGATTAAGGATCAGCCATCGATCTAACACGATGGTCTTCTTCGAGATCATTTGATAATTACTAGGACTACGGCCTTCGGCCTCCGGTTTGGGAACCATGTGCAGTTGAAATGTGCCGGCGCTGTCAGATTGTCGAATATTTTTCAGTCACGACATGTAATCACATTTAGTCTAGACTGCTGCAAGACGGGCGTGAGTAAGGCGGTCATAGCTAGAAAAAACGAGGTAGCTGGACGTTTTGGCATGACGGTAAACGTCCTGGGGCATCGAGGAGTAAGAGAAGGGCGGTTTAATGAAACTGCAAAATTTAACAAGAAGATTCCAAATTAAAAGGTCGGGGATAGAGTTAAGAACGGAGCAATGGTGAGCAGCAGGAAGTTGCTGGAAGCCTTTTTTGCAGAGGGTAGTAATTCGATCGTGAATGCGGAATAGTCTGCAGTGAACAGAAATCCCAACGACTTGATGCCGTGGATATGTGGAAAGCGCGTGTCTACAACCAGTGCGCTTCCGGTCGCATAAAAATCGGGTAGCACATGCAGGCAAAATATACCACACAGTCAGGGTGACACGTTAGTCTAGCACACTGATTCAGTGATCAAAAACATTTGTGGGGAGACGTCAAAATTTGCTCAACGATGGTGGTCGTAGAGGCATTGGACGTCGTGGGATCTCGCTAGTGGTAATGATGGAAATGGTTTAGAACGCCGTAGACAGTGCTGGTCGATGACTTTGATCCCTGCGCTAGCGTGGACACGGTATTAGTGGCCCTATACCTGTGTTGTTGGTCAGCGATACCGTTAAGTTGCCCTTTCTCCTAGAATTGCAATCTAAGATACAATAACTGCATGTTTTCATCAGTTACTTTGGACGTAATCTGCTATTTTATCTGCAATTACAGTTTCCAAAATACAAGTAATAAACATTTGGCTAGATCGCAGTTGGAAGCCCGGAATGGGAAGCGGACGACAACCTTAAAACTAATCCCAACCTTATCTCTAACCCTAACCTCAACCATTATCGTTAACCGTTAAGCGTAACGGCAACCCTAACCCTAGCCGAAATCGTAATCGGAACCGTGGCCCTTAGACACAGCCGTAACTGAGAAGCCTATCCGTAATACTGGAACCCATTCGTACGCTCAAATCCTAACCATAACCCGAAAACCGAAGCCTAAAGGCATAACCCTAAGCCGAAAATCGGAAACCATTAACCGGTACCCTAATCCTAACCTTAAACGTAAAACGGAAACCAAATGTGTTCAATGTGACTATGGAGGCCCACAAAATAACCTCAGTTAACAAACCCCAGCCACCTGTAATGCGGGTCCGGGCTACCAACTGCGATCTAGCCGGAAGTTTAAATGAGAAGATATTCATCTATTTCTTTATCATATAACGATGTAGCATTTGGCTCAACGATTATGCTGTGAATTGGACTATTTTGTATATTTCATACGAACCGCTGACTAACGCACAGTTACGGTATTAATTGAATCGAGATTTAGTATTTTTATAAGACTCGTAGCAACAAAGCCAATGCCTATCTGACGAGGATTTCGACTAACGCTTTATGGATTCAACGTTTACACAAGCACGCTGGTGAACTCGTCCAAGCATGTATTAGACGAATTTTTCTAACATCCTTCGAATCAGATCTGCCCGAATTACTCCAAAATTCCCTACCCTGAGCTAGCTTTGGCCAGCAAGGCTCACCTTTGTTGCCGTTCAGCAGATACCGGCACCACTCGAAGTATTCAGTGATAGGCTCGATGAGCGTCAATGCAGCCAGTGTGCCAGTGCACCGGCTACGGCAAGCTTTCGCACCATCAATTTGAACACATCAGCTGACTTGCAGAGTGCGTCCTCGTGAAATGATATATAAGCCGGCCAATGTCTGCATGGACATCAGTATGTGTTAATAGGCTTTTGGTAGGTCTGATTGATTCTTTTGACCCACTTATGGAAGAGACGGACAAATGAGCTGTTTGTAAGCCAATTGCGGACTCGAGAAAATTTCAAGGACCAATTCGCCTGTTCATAGTCCTTAAATCAAAAGCCTGAGCCTGGTTTGTGTGCCCAGAACGTTGGCGGTATCCGCCGAATGGTCTGTGATGATCGCGACCAGACGGCCGTGACTGACGCCACAGAGGCAGAAGCTTGTGTGGAGTTTTGGATACATGGAAGCTGTGTGGGTTGGCCTGAGCTTGCTCCATCTTCCCCCAACACAAGTATCTGACTGGCTTGACTCCCCATCCCATTGCGACACATTCGTCCACAGGGGTGTTTTCCGAGCAGGAGCAAAATGCAAAAGTGACCCCATTTGGAAAGTTCCATTAACTGTCTGATCTCTACTGAGAGCTCTTACGTGAAACTGTCAACTGAAGTTGCCTGGTTAAATGTCCTCAGATCGCTGGCCTCTGTTTCCCTCGCATTTACTTAACAGGTCACCCCTCCTGTTGATGGCAGATTGCACTCTACACTGATATTTCGACGACGAGTTAACCACCGCCCTCGTCAGTCTTTCTACACCGCACAGGACTGCAAAGCGTTTGAAATTAGCGTGCTTGACGAAGTCCAATAATGCCACACTCAGCCACCATCATGGCTGCTTCGGGCCTGGAAAAGCCGTGTCCATCATCTGCTTTTGCTTAGGCGTCTGCAGTCTCGCATTTTTGTCGATGAACACGGTCAGTGAAAAACCGTGCATATCTGGACGAGGCATTAGAAAGTGAGACAGGCGTCACTGCCAACATTCTCCTGCTGTTTACAATGAATTTACTACAGCGGCATTGGCAAACAGAAGAAGGGCTCGGTAGTAACCACGAAACACTACACATCGACAATTTCGTGAGGCATAGTCCTACATCGTTTTTTTCATCAACCCTAAACCTAATCCACTTTCTAGCCGATGCTGCAAGTCTAAACCCTATGATACTGTCTAACAGAGTTCCAGTACTGATCCGGTGAAGGGGAGCCCAGTCGAACTGGGTTCAGGCGTATTGGGCCACACTCTAAAACAAAGTGACCCCCTTCCCTCGAGAGCACACTCTCATAATGCCGTGCAAACATTCTGGATAAGTAGTGGGAAGTAAAATTCCCTCCTCGCAGCAATTCCAACATGTAAGTAAGAAGGTCATTCTTTGGACAGAAGTATATCACTTGCTTTATATCCTTACACTAATATTAAAAAATTCGAAGACTGCAACTATTATATACAGGGGTTCAAGTTTCTTCTTGGGCATTGAGACAAAATATCCTGCGTAGCACCACACCTAGTTGTCTCCAGCGTCGGCGTCCTCGTCGCTGAAATTAAATAACAACCCATAATGTTCAGGAGGTTTCAAACAAATTTTCACAAATTTTTTAGTAAGAACAGCACTTACAG
>CACRXP010000127.1:397026-407924 GCA_902702965.1 Spirometra erinaceieuropaei
ATAACACACGTAGAGAATGACCCGTCCATTTAGTACTTTGAGTAGAGAATTCGACAAAGCACATGTAGTCATTTATTGGGTAAGTTCACGAAAACAACAAAAGAAATTGACATCAGAGCACGGTATTGGTTCAAGTTGAAGGTTTATGCAGCGAACAGACAGAATTGATCTATCAGCATCTAAGCCAGGAGCAGTTTCCACTGCTGCAGTCGCGGTTGCGCCAACAGCACTTATTTGCTTTTATGCAGCACACACACTGGCCTTTTCCGATGCCACTCAACTTGCAAACAAGTCGGCCGCAGCATCTCTGAAAGATAGTCTTGCTGCAGATCTCGCCTTTCTTCTGGCACGTTTTGCCTTCTGAAATAGCGACATACGTGGATAACGTTTAATGCCGCATACAGATAACTTCACAACAAATATTTCAGGTTAACGTTCCGGTACGCATGCGCTAATGGAAATTTTAAAAGTTTTAGAATGTTTGTTAAATGACAATAGCACCTTAAAGCTGTCTTCAGAAGTTTCCAACATAGGCAAGCAGGAGATGCATTAAAATGCTTGCGACTGCCAGGTGTTTGCGCAGTAGGGCAATATGAGACAGCCAAAAAACTCCAAACTTTTCGCACAACTCTCGCTAAAAAATTTTCAGTTAATAAGTCTTAATGAAAAACACAAAAAGAACACTGTTCATGCCTGTAAGTCGTCCGCGACATCACTTGAACTGTGACAGAAATCGTCCATTAACGGAAAAGGGAAGCTTTGCATACACACTCTACTTAGTAATAATTACGTCTATCAACAATTAAAAGTCAGGGCAGTTATTTTTCTCAAACTTCCGAAAGTGAGCGAAGACGAGTTCAAAATGTGTACAAACTGTCTCCAGTGGAGTAATCCGAAAACGGAGCGAAAATAAGGCATACGTCAGACAGATCAGGTAGTTGGACCAATGCTATGCGCAACCGCAAACTGGTACCCCATTCCCACGTTTTTAAGTCTGTTCCTCACTCTTAACATTAGCATTCAGCGGTCTTTCTCCTGGAACTTTGCGATTGATGATGTTCCTCATTCGATCCACGGATCGGACTTTCTAGCCGAATCCGATCTCCTTGTTGACTGTCGGTGATCCCCACTCCTCGACCGCACAAAGGTTCTCTCCGTTCATGGTTATACTCTTTTTACCACCACCTGCAGTTTATCTTTCTTGGATACAGCGATTGCTAGCCCCTTCCAGGAACTGCTCCTTAAACACACCAGCATAATCAACCCCCATTTTCGAAGTGTTGAGGTTCAACATGATTTTGTGCACCATATCCGAACCTAAGGGGCTCCTATGTTCGCCATGTCTAGACGACTAGCGCCTGCTCGTCTGAAGGCCGCGAAGGCAGAGTTTAAACTCATGATGCAATTTGGAATCATTCGACCTTCCGAGGGCCACTGGACGTCCCCCTTCACATGGTGCCCAAGGCGGCATCAGGCGACTGAAGACCCTGCGGGGGCTATCGTGCCATCAACAGCGTCACCATTCCCGATCGGCACCCTGTGACTCATCTTCAGGATTTTGTGGAAGCCGCTTTTGGCAAAGAGGTCTTCTGGAAGACTGACCTGGCGCGTGCCTTTCATCAGATTCCGGTCGGACCTCAGTATATCATCAAGAATGTCGTTACTACATCTTTTGGCCTCTTTGAATTCATCCGTAGGCCATTAGGTCTTCGTAATACCGCCTAAACGTTCAAGGGGTTAATTGAATATGTCTCACGTGGTCTAGCGTTTGTGTACGCCTACATCGATGACCTCATGGTGGCCGGCCAAAATGCCAAAGAACACAAAGAGCATCTTGGTTTGGTGTCTGACCGCGTCGACAAGTATGACCTTCCCATCAACGCCTAAAAGTGTGTTTTTAGTGAGCCGTCCTTTGCATTTTTGGCCACTATGTTAACTAAAGATTTCCGTCCTTTTCCCTCCAAGGTCGAAGTCATTCGTGATTGTCGAGCACCAACCTCTAAGCGTTAGTTGCAAAGTTTTCTTGACATGCTCAACTTTTACCGTCGGTTCCTACCGAACTTGCCGACCTTATGCAGCCACAAACCAACACACCTACTGATCCAAAAGGTGCCCTTGGACTTACTGGTGACGCACTGACTGATTAAAGAGAATCAGGACCTGCCTCGCTGACGCTACCTTACTCACACATCTGATCCCGAAACCCATCTGTCCCTCATGGTTGACGTTTCGACTATTGCCGTAGGAGCAGTCCTCCAATGACACCTAACAGACTCCACATGACCGTTGGCTTTCTTCTCTAGGAAACTGAGGCCTACAGGGTCAAGATATAGTACCATTGGCAATGAACCTCTTGCCATCTACCTGGCCGTGAAACACTTTCGACAGCTCTTTGAAGATCGTGACTTCACCATTTTCACAGACCATAAGTCACTTACCTTTGCTATGCAAGCATATTCATACAAATAAAACCAGAGGGAGATCGCTCACTTAAACTACATTTCCCAGTTCACCACCGACATCCGCCACATTGATGGCAGTGATAAGATGATTGACATGTTGTTCAGACCTTCCATTTCGGCGTTTCATCTCTCTCATGGGATTTACCTTTATTTCATGGCAAATTAGCAACTGAGTGTTGGTTGTCAAGGCGACGAGTCCGTTAGTGGTCTTCAACTCGTGGACGTCCCTCTGACCACTGGTATCGGTATGATGTTGTTTGATGTCAGTGGCACCCTGGTGAATTCGCCAATCGTTTGGTCGATTGCAGAGGCGGCTGCTAGAACTCCATATCCTTCCCACTGCCATGAGCTTTAGAGGCCTTAGTTAACGGCTCCTTGGTCAGTTCGCCAATGGTCAGGGCGAGTGCAGGCGCGGTAGTCGGAAGTTCAGATTTTGAGTGTGTACTATGGATAACCCGCCTCTAATGCTCGCAGTTGGTTTAACAAGCACGATCTGCATACAATTGGCTGTTTATTATGCGGTCATACGATTGAAAACTAGGATTTTAGCTCAAATATTCACAGCAAGTTTCGGATGGTACTTAGAGAGCTTTGTTGTACAGAATATACTCCAACTTTCGACATCGATCTCTGTCTAAGACTTAAAAATTAAACAATGGAAACTGACCATGTACGGGGCATGACATGGGGATGTTGAGGGCTCTTACCGATTTGCTGGTTCCCTCGCATGCTGTGACACAAAATCGGCAGAACATGCATCTGGGCTTTCAGCTTTTTTCTTCGCTCGTAATATAGGGATTCAATCAGCACCACCATTATTATTGTCATACAGCAAAAGACAGCAAAAATGTAGCGTACCGGAAGCACAAGCTCGACAGTGGAAGGCAATGGCGGACCGACCTCTCACCCCAAATATGCTCGTCTACTGCAAACAGAACAGCTAACTGGCAACAGCAGCAGCATCAGTAGCAGCAGACAGAAACGATTCGGTCACGAGTATACAGCAAATGTCGCCAACCGCAGAAGAAGCTGATTTACTTACTTATGTGCTGCTGGCAGGTGGTAATTGACTGCAGAACTCCAGTGGCTGTATGATAAGAGTAAATGCCTATAGCAGATTATATGAGCCACTAGAAGACGAATAATTCGGATGGACCGCTGCGAGGAATTCCTCATACCCAAACCCAAGTCTGGCATTCCGTGCATGAATACATTCTCCCAAACGTCACTTCGGTTCCTCACATCACTCCGCAAATGTCGACAAGGTCCCAGCTCCTTTCAATGGAAAGATATCTAACCAGAACTGACTCCACAGTGACAATGAAGATGAAAAGTAGATTGGATAAATCTACAGCTGTATATGTGCATAGAGAAACATCAGTTGATTATGCGAAATGTAACCACGGGTTGCGGACGATTCCTCACAGTCGTGGCACATCTTAAATTTCACCTCCAGTTGAGCGTGAAGTACGAGAATCCAGACGCATGATGCCCGTCGTTTGGTCCTGCAGCCTCACATGACGACTACCTTAGTATCTGCCTACTGAATATTAATTAGTAGGCGTGTTAAAATTAAAATTGGACATTTCCCAGCTGGCTCGGTTTACTGGGGTGCTCACTGCGTTCGATTTTAGTCTTGATCGCAATCCGTTTCCCTATTAACCCTGCGAGTGGCAATGCTATTTCTGGCAGAAGTACTATTGAGACGGTGTGCTCAATGTATTTTTTTTTAGTTCTGCTCGGTCCTCTTTCCTCCCTAGTCCAACGAGTGACCTGGCTACGACCAGCCGGAGGGCTCATTACCCTAATTTATAATTTATCATGCATTCGCTTTCTTGCGAATCCAAGGCATGGCTAAGCTAGGTTGATCGATGGTGAGGCCAAAATGGAGTGCTAATTACTCTTGTTTTCAGTACAGCATGCGATAAGTTTCCTTCGCGACTCAGCTTGTGACTGTGATATGTACGTTAACGGCATTGCTCCCTCTCGTTCCCAATCCAGTGAGTGGTTCGGCCCGGTTACGACAGCGGAAGATCTTCAGCGGGCTGCTCCGTATGCATTACCTCTAAACTGGATGGCGTTGTCGTTTTCCACTAGTTCTACTATTGAAGTATGTACATGAGACAACCGTGGTGACAGTTGATGTTCATTGACCGGGCTTGAGAAATGCGCCGGATATCCATTTCGATGTCTCGTTTTTCTACCGGAATTTCACCGAAATCCCATTAGCAGCGTTATAGTTTAAATTACCGGTCAATTACTTGAGCCGCTTGTCGCAATGTTTGTTGACTTTACTTAACTGGATTCGACTCTGCTACGTGTTTTGTGGATGTTTTCCAGACTACTGGCAGGTTGGGCCAAACTACAACTGAAACTGGGCTTCAACTACGCATGCCCAAATTATTTTTCCTGCACTCGACCTCAACCCAGTATGCGTCTATGAAATTGGTTTTCGTACCATTATTAGCATCCAAGAAAGTAATCGATATTTCACCATTAGGTGTTGTTATCCTTCCTCCTTAGGGCGCGCATACGCCTTCTACTGGTTTGTTATAGTGACGCTGCCCGGAGCAACCCCTTTCCTTATGACTGCTTGTGTAGTTTTAGCTTTATTCTGCTCTGTTATCTCTCTATGACATTTGTATTTATAACATTAGTACGGTCCCCGAAATTAGTCACCCGTGCACCTTTGGGTGTTGTTATCCTTTCTCCAATAATTGCGTACAATGACGCTGCCCGTAGCAACCCATTTCCTTATGATTGCCCTGAAGGGAGGCCGACTACGATCATTAACCTGCTCAAGCAGTGCTTTTCTTTGCGCTATATCATACATACCGATAAAACAGCGCTGCTCCCTTCTCCGATCATCGCTTCGTCGGGTCATCCAATTTGCCTGACCTCGTTCAGGAGAGCTTTCGAGCATACAACCCACCAAATGCTGCATCATTCCACTGTTGTGATGCTGTTTATGTCCACGGCTCCACCTGTGAAACCGCGAATACCACTATTCCTGTAGTAGAGGTGACCATGGCTAACTTTTTGCCATCGTGACTGCAGACCCAAACCCGACCAATTGCAGGATACCACGGCTAAAACCGATATGTCATAACTCGTTAACGACATCATCCAGTATTTTCAACGGCAAATCCACATCCGCTCATGCATGTACTGCTTAGTGGTTTTGAAGGCACGCTACGCGTGTAATTAGTCCGAACAGTAGCAGTGTTCTGAAGGCACATTTTGTACAGTACATGTGACTAGTCCGAGCATACCTCCGTTTATATTATGCAAGCATGTACCATGCGACGAGTTAGAAGGTATATTACGAGGGGTGTATGTGACTTAACCGAGTATTACGCCCACTACTGTCGTTTGCTTTATGTCGGTTCAAAGTCCGTCGTCCGTGGCGTAGCAAATATTTTCAGCCTACTCTGCAATTTCATGTACGGCTAATTTATGATTACCTTGGCCAAATAGTACAGTTCAAATGGGAGAGATGTTTGTCACGGTTTACTTAAAAGCGACTTCGTTCTGCAGAACGATGTTCAATACGATGGGTAGGGTATCAAAAGTCTCAACTCGGATTCCGCCAATAAGCCAAGCCCTTATATGATGACTGTTAAAAACAAAAATGAAACAGTACGCCGAGCACCTGCAGTTATATGTTCGTTACTCAAAGGACGTTAATATATAAAATGTAATCATCAAGACCT
Source organism: Spirometra erinaceieuropaei (assembly GCA_902702965.1). Taxonomy (NCBI): domain Eukaryota; kingdom Metazoa; phylum Platyhelminthes; class Cestoda; order Diphyllobothriidea; family Diphyllobothriidae; genus Spirometra; species Spirometra erinaceieuropaei. The sequence goes on from CACRXP010000127.1 coordinate 403,202, forward strand.
TTCACGGACTCTTCAGCCATACGTTTGGACATAGTGGTTAGCTAAGTTGATACCGGTCGGCGTGTAATATCAAAAACCCGAAGTACAATGTCTAGGGACCTATATCGTCAGCAAATTAGGATGAGGCAATCTGTTATCCTGTAAAGTTTTGTAGCTGTCGCCCAAAATCGCCATGGTCGGCAATGTAGTCTGAGACCAATTGCAACAGTAAAGAGACAATATCTTAGAAAGGAAGCTTCGGATCTAAGGCAAAACGAAAAAAATAATCCTCCCGAAGGGTACGACACCGAAAGCATAACGAACGGCCTAAATTAACGAGGAAGTTGGTTTATAATAGACGACATGAGGTTTAAATGCACCGCATTGGATGAATCACCAATAGGTCGTCAAAGTTTAACTATTACATGTCACAAAATTCAAGTTCTGAGTGGAATTCAAAGGTGCGTGAAGGTTTGGCTACTTTACTGGAATACCTACGTAGAAACCGGCTATCCAAGACAGACATGTGAGGTGTCCAGAAGAAGTATCGCATCCTGGTTGCTCGAAAACGCTTCGCTAATCCCGCCTGGGAAACTTCAACTAAACCTGATTTGGCAACTGTCCGCAAATACTTCAAAAACACGATAATGTGCAAGCAATTTCTGTGTTCACAAAATTGCCCAGATTTCCTCAGCGTTGCGGAAATACTAGCATCGCGGCATTGCCTGCAGATCTACTTTCGACTGAGACCTTGCAAACCACACATTTGCTGGTATTCAAGATTGAAAAATAAGTCATTGTAAACGCTTTGCCTTCGGCCATTTTTGCTTCGGAAACTGCTGGATCGATATGCGACAATACACGCATCCTGTATAAATGTACAAATACAGTGGGCACTTGTCGAAAGCCGAGACGTACACTTAAGTAGAACCTCAGATAGCAATTTCACACCTGATGCTTCCCGAATGTAATAACTATAAGGACATAAATAAACATGTTTACTCCTGGCCTACTTCTGCCTTTGGTAAGCGCAAGTTTCGGCAGTCGGGTGTTCCTGAAGCGTCTGTAAAGGTTTCGTGTTTATGAAGTCGCCTCATTTAGGGCAAACATGTCGTACATATTTAGAATATTTTTTCGTACCGTTGTTAAAACAAAACTCCAAAGGCGATTAAGTGATTTGGTAGTTCGATCGTCGCATCCGACGATATCCACCGCGTGTTACACAGCAAGAATGAGCAGACACGGTGACTGACGCAGGAATAAGTCTAGTAGACTTATGCAGCATCCACCGCACTCTCTCCTCCCTCCCCGCCTGAGCTACTTGTCAAGACATACTTAAGACGACCCGAGGTTAGGGAGGGTGCGGGTGGACAGCACGGCTGGACCCGCACCTGGACGCTGCATCCCACACTCCCTGGGCTACAACAAACACTTGACCAGGATCTCGACCAACAACAATACCAATAGAAAAGACTTGTACTGTAGGTGGGCCAACTCATGAAATGTCAACCGAAATTCCGAAATGTGTTCTCGTTTCGAAAAGATAAATTAAGTAGCGTTGTAAAACTAATCACGATGCAGCATAAATCTATAATGATCCAGTTACCTCAGGGTGTCGGCTTTCGAAAAAACTTATTTTGGACTGCATGCAAGATCTATACTCTGCAAAAAATGACTAGTTAAGTAGCATGCAATTTTCTCATTGATTTTCGATGCTCTTGAAACATGAACAACATGCATAAAAATATTCATTCGTTTACTTATTTGGTAGAAAATCACGTCTTCTTCCAATTCCATACTCAAAAGAAAAGTAAAATTCGGTTTTAAAAAGTTTCTAATTGTGAGATTTTTTAATACCATTAAATGGCCGTTCATGAAACGTCATGCATCTGAATTTACGAACGTGGCTTCTAAATTTGACAATATTACATGCATTTCTCTACAGTGTTCAGAGGAGACCATATGAGGTTCATCAAATTAAGCAGTGGATTTGAGCAATATCGTAAACTTTACAAGCCACATTCGTAAATGTAGATACATGACGTTTCATGAACGGCCATTTAACGGTATTAAAAAATCTCACAATTAGAAAATTTTTAAAACCGAATAATACTCTTCTTTTGAGTATGAAATTGGAAGAAGACGTGATTTTCTACCGAATAAGTAAACGAATGAATATTTTTATGCATGTTGTTCATGAAATATAATTTCATTTTCAAGAGCATCGAAAATCAATGAGAAAATTGCATGCTACTTAACTAGTCATTTTTTGCAGAGTATAGATCTTGCATGCAGTCCAAAATAAGTTTTTTCGAAAGCCGACACCCTGAGGTAACTGGATCATTATAGATTTATGCTGCATCGTGATTAGTTTTACAACGCTACTTAATTTATCTTTTCGAAACGAGAACACATTTCGGAATTTCGGTTGACATTTCATGAGTTGGCCCACCTACAGTACAAGTCTTTTCTATTGGTATTGTTGTTGGTCGAGATCCTGGTCAAGTGTTTGTTGTAGCCCAGGGAGTGTGGGATGCAGCGTCCAGGTGCGGGTCCAGCCGTGCTGGCCACCCGCACCCTCCCTAACCTCGGGTCGTCTTAAGTATGTCTTGACAAGTAGCTCAGGCGGGGAGGGAGGAGAGAGTGCGGTGGATGCTGCATAAGTCTACTAGACTTATTCCTGCGTCAGTCACCGTGTCTGATTCATTAACTGTTTATTCACTGTCAATGAGGATGTGGAAATCGGGACAACAAAGGGCGGCTGGGACTGCTGCGTCCCTATCATTCGATCTGCTAATTCAGCCATCTGTGAAACCGTGAGATCTTGAGAACCGGACGCCAGATTCGCTTGAACATGTGCAAGCAGACGCTTCAGAATCATTTTCTTGACTAGCTTGTCGAGATTCTGCATGTCTCCAAGGAAATAAAGCATTCGATGTTGAAGTTCTGAGGGTTTTCAGTCGCACAGGGATTCCTCCTTGATGAACTGGTGATAGCGCTGTCGGTCAGACATAGCATTCAATCGAAGGACTTGTGCCTTTAAGGTGGAATAGGGAGCATTTGCAAAGGAATTATATAGTATGGATTGAACTTGGGAAATTAAATTAGACTGGGCGAACCTCCACATGTTTGTGGTATTTCGCTGGCTCCTTGGTAATGTTAGCGGAATAAGGGGCTGATTCAATGCGGACAAAATAAGGTTCCGTAATGTCAAAACTAGCAATTCCATCAAAGAAAACGGGGCTAGATTGTCGAAGGCGAATTAGTCTGGTACCCCGGATCAAGTCTTTGCAAAGGCAGTCGTACATTAGTCGCATGGTGGGTTAGAAAATATTTGGTTACTGTAGCGAGCGACGAAATTTGGACCGACATAATGCAAAGGACAGCGTCCCGGCGGTTAATTTTATAGCAGGCATATGCACAGCCTAGTCACATGTACTACGCATAATCTGCCTTCCAAAGCCTCACACCGTACATGCACGCGCAGTATGAGCATGAATATGCATGTCGCTGTCTCTAATGCAAAACACTCGCAGTTATGACATATGGGTTTTGATGCGGTGTCCTGCAAATACATTCGATGGATGTAAGTGCTAGCCGTACATCATGCATGTTCATTCTCCATCTCTACTCTCAACTGGCCTTGTAAGTTAAGACGTGCCACATCTGCGAGGCATCAGTCGCGACTCGCTATTACGCTTCTCATCTCCATTTAATGCTTCTCCATTCACGCATACAGCCGTCAATTTATCCAAAGTAAGGGGAGGGCTTTAATACAGCCAACGCTCTAACCATCTGAGCTACGAGGCCCCACCAGATGACGCGTGTTTAATCACATTTGGGTCAAGTTTACCCGCCCGACCTACTTCAACGTCTGGTATCCACCAAATCTGATACAGTAAGCTGACTGTCCAAGCAGGATTTCCTAAGTTATACATTTACAATTCACCAGATGACAGATTTCAAATAACTCCTTTTGACCTAAATTGTGAAAAATTCGATGGGATTCGAACTCACGATTCAAGGGAGGGCTTTAGTACTTTTCATATTCAATGTTACTGTGAAGGAGATAAATATCTTTCCATGGTAAAGAATTGGGGTCTTTTCCGCGCATTACTGAGCGACGTGAGCAATCGGAATGACCATTTGCAGAAATTAATCGCGCATAAAATACTAGTCTTGGGGTTGTGCAGGAAAGAATACTCGCAGGATCCTTTCGAATCATTCAACTACTAACGTCTCCAGAAATCCGCTTCAGGCATTCACACTCTTATCCCATGGCGACTGGAGTTCAGCAGCGACTTACTACTTGCCAGTAACATATGAGTAGTCAGTAAATCAGCTTGCTCTGCTGTTGGCGATATTTGTTGTAGACTCGTGATTGCACCTTTATATTCGCCCTTCTGTCTGCTGCCTCTGCTATTGTCAGTTAGTAGTTAGATATGCAGTAGACGAGCGCATCCGGGAAGGGAGGTCTGCCCGCCATATTCTTCTTTATCACCCTTGACCATCAGGCATGTTACGTTTCAGCTGTCTTTTCCTGTGCTGTCTAATGAAGATAATGGTGTCGACCGAATCACCATAATCAAGACCGTTCAGCCGTCAAAACCAGCGTTATCAACCACGTGCTTCACAGCAAGATGGAGTAGGCACGTTGGCTGAAGCGTGAATTAGTTTATAGTGAGATTAGACTTGCGTAGTATCCACCGTACTCTCCATCCTTTTCCTCCTCCTCCTCCTCCTC
>CACRXP010000127.1:408072-424427 GCA_902702965.1 Spirometra erinaceieuropaei
TCCTCCTCCTCCTCCTCCGCCGCCGCCGCCGCCGCCCGAGCCCGGTGTCAAGATATAGCCAAGAAAACCGGAGGCGGGGCCGTTGTACCCAGCGGGAGCGAAAGTCCATCTACTGCCAGAGAACTAGGTGCCATAAAACTGCCAGCGCACACCCGGCTGCGAGAGCCATGATGAGCTGATCATGACATAAGGACGGCTACAAACCTTGTGACCCAGGGGATTTACCGTCTAAGAAATTGCCTAAGACGCGTGCCGAAAGAGAATATGTGACTGAATAGTGTTACATATATGATATTCGCCAACTTACTGGACTCTCACGCTGAATCTTGTCTTTGTGGAGGTGGGCGCATAATATGTTTTGTCTGCGGTTAAAAACGACTTAGGGTTAACAGCAAGAAAATGTTGCTACGCTCAATTTCCTTGACTTCCAATGGTAGCTCAGAAGAGCAGGGCAGAAATTTTTTGTTTTAAAATTGCTGAATATAATTTCTCCCCTTATAGTAGTCAAAGGTATGAGGTTAGTGTTTCCTCATCCGTTGAACTGTCAGAGGAGGGATTTCATTTACAGGCTTAATGCAATAAAAGCCCGTAGATAACATTTGCTACGGGGCGCTTCTAGAAATATATGACTAGGGTTTATCGAACGGGTTCGTGACTCCCACGGGATTTTTTCTGGACTTATTGGGTAGGATGTTAAAAGATCTTGACGGATGTTTACAATATCGGTTCTACAGCTACGTCAGAGAGCGCGACGTCCTCATCGGACAACCAAGCAAAATCCAGTTTCTCTTGTTACACTCCATCTCATTTAACTCAAAATATCCAAGTAAAATACACAACACTGGAAAACTGTTCTACAATCTACACTCAGAATGCAGACATTTGACGAACCGTCATATATGAAATTACACTACTTATTAAACGATATTTAGTTGTAAACTTCACTGAAACACTACTACTAGACGTTATTTTATGTCTTCTTTCATATTTACTATGTTTTTGGCATGTAAATGCATTCTATGCATCTAAAAACGAAGTTTACTAAATTAGAGCCATTTCTGACGTATTCGGGATATTGCGCTTTTCTAAAGAAGTCGGTATTTTTAAACAACGCAACACTGCCTTTACGATTTCTTTTATGTCTGTAATTCTTTTAGCCTTGTACTTAATTAACATAGACACTTGACTCATTAAATGGGGTCGGTTTGCGAGTGATTGGCAATCATTCGTAAATTTCGACAAATTTCATGAGTTAGGTCACTAAGTATACTTTCCGATCAGTTAAATCGTAAGGGGAGGGAATTCATTTACAGGCGTAATGCGATAAAAGCCAGTAGATTACATTTGCTATGAGGCGTTTCTCGGAATATTAGACTAGGTTCTATCCAACGGGTTCGAAAGTGGTTATGTAACTGCACGTTTGTCTCCCACACAATTTATTCTGAACTTCTTAGGTAGGATGTTTACACCGTTGGCTCCGCAGCTACGTCAGCGAGCGCGCAAAAGACGTCTTTGTCAGTAATTCCATTCTGCCTATACGCGTGGACTGCCAATAGCAATGAGACTAAGTCTTCAGTATAAAAGAGAGTTCTGTTCAGCTGGTAAACATTCACGATGACTGCATTTCTGACAATCCTCCTGAGCCTGCTGATCATCAGCTCGGTTTCTGGTAAGATGACTACATCTCCATTGCTCTAATTAATGAGATAGTTGAACTGCACCACTACATTTTCATACCACTTGACTTAGCGACCGTCAGCACAAGCGGGCTATCAAACCCGATATTGTCTTGAGCCACCTACTGACCCCTCAATCCTACATAGACATTTTCAGCTTTTCTTTCTTACTTCCATGGAATTTTTCAATAGAAATATCTCTACCTTAAAGGTGTTTTTATCTAGTACAATTTCCAAGGGGTTAATTCGGTAAAGTGAAACATGCATACAATTTAAATAGAAGGCTAATCATTCCAAGGACGGGTAAGAAAACAAAGGAAGAAGTGGAATGAAGAAAAACAATCATTTCCCGACAGCCGGAAGCATTTCAATGCGTGCCATGCTGGAAACTTCTGGAGATAGCACTAAGGTGCTGTCGTGGTTTGACGAATGCCCAAAAGGCATTTAAAAATAACAACACATATCTACCAAAAGGCTATTTTAAAATGTTTGTTGTAAAGTTGCCTGAATGCTGCATCAAACGTTTCCCATAAATGTCTCCATTTCAGAAGGCAACAAATGCCATAATGAAGGCGAGTTCTGCACAAAAACTGTCTTTCAGAGATGCTGTGGCGGACTTGTTTGCGATCTAAGTGGTTTCGCGAAAGGCAAGTGTGTGCGCTGTCTAAGTGCAAAAAAGGCCTGCTGGCGCAACCGTGACTGTTGCAGTGGAAAATGCTCCTTGTTTAAATGCAAATAGGCCACGTTGGACGGTATCCAGGAGACGGATTTTTTTTTTTTTTCTACTTGAGCTGCCTCCTTTCTGTGTTTTTTTTTGGTTGGCTGTTTTCACGAATTTACACAAAGAAAATATTGGTTTCAGTTTCAGTTTATTAAGGGAAATATAAGCGAGCGCCGTTGAACTCCCTATTGGTTACAGGTCGTCGGAGAAAAACATTGATGGAAAGGAACGTGAAAGAAAGATTTGTACATACTTGCGGACAAGTGCCAACTAATCTAAAATGAGTAATCGTTAACGATTACTTATTAATCATAAGCAGTATAAACGTGTGTAAGTTGGCGCCGGGTTATGTGAGTGGATGGAAGACTGGTAATTGGGAAGCCTGATACGCGGCATGTCTACACTTAAAGGAATTGACACAGGAGGAGATTACAGCATCGATAGGCGGGGCAGTCCACGCTGCAACCACTCTGCTACGGAAAAAGAACTTCCATCCATTGCTCCTTGCTTTACTTGCGCGCAGTTTTAGGGGATGACCGCGCAAAGTGGGCGTGTTAGTTTGAGTGGAATAATCAGTGGGATCTAAACAACAGTCTAGGCCCTAAATAATGCGGAATGTTAGTAAAGATTACCATTTAACTGCCTGTAGGAAAGGGGAAAGTGGTTGAGAGTTGACAGTCTGGTTTCGTAGAGCAGTGCTCCCAGGCCTTTTGTCCTTTTGGTCGCCCGACTCTGGACCTTCTCCAAGACGGTCTAGTTCTTGGCAGTCCATGGCCTCCACTCATGTATGACGTATTCTAGATGAGACCGCACGCAGGTGCTAAATATTTTGGAAAAGCGGTCAGGGTTAAATCCCATAAAGACTCGCTTAATGAGTTGCAACGTAGCCTTAGCTGATTTAGTCGCCTTCGCTCAGTGCAGTGTTGGTTTGAGTGAAGATGCAATCCATTCACCCAAGACCTTCTGACAGTTAAACTGTTTCTGTGGTGTGCCGTGTTGAAAATACGTCCTGGGGCTGGGGGCTCTTAAACCGCCGAGTTGAAGAAGGTTGCACTTGATTATATTGAAGGGCATAGGCCAGGGCTTCGACCAGTCTTCCAGTTTGTTCAAGTTTGCTTGCAGATGGTCTGCGTCTGCCGCGTTGTGAAAAACCTTCCACACTTTCAGTTCGTCGGCAAACAGGATTGCATCACAGTCTAGGTCCTTGACGCAGTCATTTATGAAAATGAGAAATAACGTGGGAACTAAGACTGAGCCCTGTGGGACGTCACTCACCACGCTTAACTCTGAGGACTGTTGACGCCCGATCTCCACTCTGTGGGACCGTTCAGTCAAAAAGTTCTCGATCCATACAAGAAGGCGCCCACAAATTCCAGCGTTGAGTGGTTTGTGCAAGAGACGTTGATGAGGAACGCTAGCGAAGGCCTTTTTGAAGTCGATGCAGATGGCGTGCACCACATTGCCTTCATCGTGTGCTTTGGTCCAGCGTTCGAGCGAAAAGAGCAGATTCGTGAGACAGGACCTACCACTTCGAAAGCCGTGTTGGTAATCGAAAAGGAGGTGGTTCTGCTCGAGGAACTGCATCAAGGTCTTCTAAATGATCTTCTCCATGATTTTGCAACAGATGGAGGTAAGAATAACTGGCCTGAATTTATCCGCAGACGCACAACTTCTACCCTTAATTGGAGGAGTGATGGTAGCGGACTTCCAGTCAGAGATTAGGCACCCGGTAACAAATGACGTTTAAAAGAGGAAGGCTAGCGGGTTGGAAATTTCGTGAGCTGAACGATTGTTTCCATGAAGAAGACTGCTTCAAGGGTAGGCGCTTCTTCGTCTTCACAAGTGGGTGAGAAAAAATCAGTTTTGCTTTTCACGACGGACCGATGTTAGCCTTATCCTTGTCATCTGGGATTTCCGTTCCCTTGGCCGTTCGCAGCAGTGGGATGGCATCTTTGTTCCATGTACTCTATCTTATGTAGCTGTAAAGAACTTTGGAATTAACCATGGCACGTTTCAAAAGATCCTTTACAAAGTCTTTCCGATCTTTGGCGATGTGAATTTTGACCTGATTTCTTTGTAGTTTATAACTGCTCAGGGATTCCGGCGTCCGGTCAATTAGGAAACTTTTTCCATAGGTTCCTCTTCTTGTTAACTCCCTTCCTAAAGGACGGAGCCGACTAGCGGAGTCCATTCGTAAGTCCTCTGCGCATGATGGGGTAGTGGTTGGAGATGAGGCTGTGGACTATCTCTCTGAACTGACAACAAGCCTCTTCGATATCGCTGGAGAGAGCGGATGCCCAGTCGATAGGACGAAGATCCTCTATCGTCTGTTCTTAGTCGCCGCGTCAAATATTGGGTCGGAAACCGATCGGTTGTGCAGGCAGAGAGAATAAAGTTTATTCCCACATGAGAACTAAATGGTCAGTCTGACCCAATGGGGGGATGCAATCCACAACGTCAATGTTGTCAGACGACTTGGTGAACTCAAGATCGAGGCAATTAATTTGTTGGCCCTCTCGAACTCTCGTTGGAAACATTGCGTGTTGGGTGAGAAGCAGATTGTAGGAGATACGCAGTAGCTGCTGGTCAAATGCTGTTTCAGAGCAATCGGTTGAGGCCGAGCTTCACTTTATGTGAGGTACATTAAAATCCCCAACGATGAGAGTATTTGGCCGCGTTGAAAATAATCTGAGCTCCTCCAGCAGTTGGGCAACAGCGTCAGGGTCATTTCTCGGGGGACTTTGGGAGCCCCGTGCCCTTATGGTCATCCATCCGTACTTCAAATCATTTTGGCAGTTTTTTCTGAAACGTACAAGCCACTCTTAACAAATATTATTATGCCGTCATCCTTTCTGTTTTCTGTCTCTGCGGAACAGTTGAATTCCAGGGAGCATGAGCTCCCTAACATCAACCTGTTCGGACAGCCATGTTTCTGTTATTAAGGTAACATCAGGGTTGTGGTCGTAGATATGGATACGGCGTCCATCCAGTTTTGAAAGCACATTTTAAGCTTTAGTATACATGAAAATGAGTTTCGAGTTCATGCGAGATTTGCTTACAACACCTACACGTTCCACAGGGGTACTTGTGGGCGTTACATTCTCTCGGCAGGTGAGTAGTCCGGCTGAAAAAGCACTCCTTTTTGGGAATTCTTCAGTCGAAAATGCCTGGAAAGGATTAGCTTCATCTGCTCATTGCTACCTAGAACAATTTTTAAGGGTCTTGGTCGCGTCTGTGCAGCGGTGTTTGCACGGCTACCAAGACGGAACGGCTTTAGGACTGTGATATCTTCCGTTGGTTGCAGCATTTAATTTAGGAGTTTCCAGAATTTCTCTAAGTCAGCAGCGACTCGTTCCCTCGGGGTACTGGTAGCGGACTCTGGGCAGCTCTGAATTATGATGCAGGTATCCTTGTTAAGCATCCGTCTGTCTTCTGCGGTTTGGGCGTCGGTGGCTGGTACATTGGCCTCGTTGGTGTGGGCCGGCGAAATGTGTTTTGCCTACATTATCGTTTCAACTACATTGTCATTCCCCGAGCATTTGCATAAAAACTACTTAAGCAGCGGATGTTCATATTTTGGACGTGGAAGAGACAATTATCTAAATAGTCTTATTTGAGGTGCTGATTCTTAGGCGGCGTTAAATTGTTCGGATCCCGCGGAAACCGAGTCCTGTGAAATGCTCTTGATTTAATCGCAAATAGGTCAAGTATGTCAGTTTGTGGAGGTCAAGGATATGAGATCACCTTAAACTACGCACAATAAGTTCGTTTCGTCTTGTGTCAGAAGTCAGGGAGCTGTGAGGACTAGTTTATACACAGGACAGGTTGCCGTAAGTTGGTTGTTTGCTTGCGACAGAGATAAGCGTCCGCCCACGGAGAATGTCAGTAGCGGTGTGAGTGTGGTGTTTACGAGGGAGTGAAGGTTTGTGTCAGCAGGAGGGGGTGACTGGCTGAGTGTTGGTTGTGTGATTGGACAAATTGGGGGAGGAATAAGGGGCGCATGCACACAATGCCTCACGGGCATCAAGCCAGGGCGTTAGACGCACGTGAGGTGAAGAAAGTTTGTGAGGTCAGCCGACAGTCACTGAAGTTGGACCGGAGGTGTCTGAGTGATCTGGGTGATCGTGTGTCAACAGCTGTCGCGGCCATTGTTCGACAAAACGGAGCCGGAGAAAAGGGGGACTTGAGCGGCTGCTACAAGTTTGTTGTTCGTACTTTCAGTTAGAACCGACTCCCCTCGTTGTTGGTAATTTCGTTGGTTGTTTTTATGTACTCACATAATAAATGTCTGCATGTGTTTTGTCGGCTTATCTACTCAAAGTACTACTTGAGTAGGTCATTCTTCATGTGGGTTATTACAAGCTGCATAAATTTCTGGATAGAATAACTACTTAAAAAGAGAGATTTCAGACAGGATTGATAAGGAGAGGACTATTATCAAGATAGTCTTGATAGGATGCTGATTTTCGCACAACCTAGCAATCCTTCGGAATCAGCCGCCGTAGATCTTTGTGAAGTGTATATCGACAAAGTTTGTCTGGACCCTTGCTGACCTATCTGTGGTAATAAGCCATTGATGCGCCACTCTCGGGTTGCAAATAGACAATGCAATGCATGTCTTGGTCGGCAAGCATTCTTCAGTTGCTTGTTGTCAGTCGCCATGCCGCCGAATACGTGAAATATAATGCGGATTGATCTGGGTGCACCACTCGCATATAATTAAGGGGACCGTGCCCTTGATAATATTTCAAGGGGCTGAAGGAAGGAGATAGGTGTGAGTTGAAAGATCAGTTTGCTTCTGATCAACTAGTTCCTGGAACTCGCATCTTCGCTTGTATCGCAGATCATTTTGCATCCTCGAGCTATGTGAGCTTGGCTGTGCATGGCCGAAAGCTCCGACATGCATGCATTTTTGTCTTACCCGTCAGTTCGACTTTTTTACTCGAAAATGTTCACCGTGTGCTCCACAGCCGGACTGAACAGGCGCGGTGAATTGCGCCGGATTTAGTTTACAGTGAGAGCGGACATGCGCAGCCCTAAACTCCTTCCCTCCTCCTCCTCCTCCTCCTCCTCGTCCCCACTCGGGTCCGGTGTTAAGATACAGTCAAGAAGACCGGAGATGCGTGAAGGCGCAAGTGGCTAGCGCGGCCGGACCTGCACGTGGCACATTACTCCAAACCCCCTGGTCCACAACGGCACAACAGAAAAAGAAAGATGACTAGGCATCCATGCTTACGGCCTGTGCGCGCAGCGAGAGCGAAGGCGCATCTACTGACAGGGAAACAGCTGTCGACAAACCGCCAACACACACCAGACTTCAAGACTCTTGGAGTGCAGATCCTGGCATAGCAGCCGCATACAATCGTTGAGGCCCATTGAATGATCGGATGCGTCTGTGTATATCACGCTCGTCTGGCAGATTGTTCGCGCACTGTGTGCTCGAACTATGGCATAGGACCTATTTTGATATCGGCTGATGGGCTTAATGCAATACATGTGGAGATGGTATGCACTTAATCAGCCATTGTAAAAGTGAGAAGTTACTCCATACATTGCGTCATGGGTTTGATAAATGATGCAGCGAAAAATGATGCACCACGCAAAAAGGCGGAATTTACTTATCGTCTGCCAACTGTCAAGCAGTCACTCGAAAAGCAGTACTTTTGAGAAAATTACGTGGACGCGGATGCCCGAGCACCAAAGCTCGGTTGGAGGGTCATACTGGAATTCTCAGATGGGTCGTACACATCGGCATTGGGTTTAAACTAGTACCTGTGCTACCGGTATGTTAAACAATGCGGAAGCAGAGTACTACTAGCTGCCTGTGTGTCGCTAATGAATATTGCGCGGTTGATCCGCTGTAATTTATGGACTGCCGCTCAAGTATTCACATACCCGTGTTGAGCCTATACAGCTGTAGAACGGCAGATTTAATGTAATGTGTCACTCAATTTCTAAGAACTTTGGAATCTGATAGCAGCTCGAATTATCGAATACCCTGAACATCTGAGACCCCATCTGATGCAAACACGGATTTCTTGAGGTACTAAAAACGAAAAGGTAAATCAAAAATGGCAGATGTAGTAGCAATAATCCTGCCTAAACAGACGTGTGTTTAAAGAAAATCACCTTTACCAACACACACGCAATTAACGGTGCGTATGTGCTCACTCGCTTTAAATAAGCTCCTGAAATAAGCGGATTTCCAGACTTTCCTGCTGACGACCTGAATTTAGAAGTGCCTCCTCACTCAATTTACTTTTTAGTCATTTTATGCGAAAAATTTAGCTGCCTTGGAACACGTCGTAAAAGCCAACTTTGTGTTGCAGTTAAATGGATTATAAACAGAGGTGATTTGCCGGGTCGATTTAAGAGTTTGTTTTAAATTTCTTTCATAAATTCTTCGTAGGTATAAGTGATGAGACCCGCGTATTTATGTTTCACTGCTATGCTGACCATATGTACTGAAAATAAGTAGCAGCTCAGCGAGGTTGCTATTTTATGGGGAAAATATATTTCTTTAATCTGAAAACTACTCGGAAAATGTGTTTCACGAATACATGAATTAATTAGGTAAACCGCTAATGAGGTGGTAGAGTTGAAAGACAAAATGAGGCCCCATGACATTCATTTTAAGTCCTAGTAATAGGTATTAGCGATTTTAAATATGCCTATGTTACAGTCTGTAACTCGTCTAAATCTGCTGTGTCTTGCGACACACTACTCAAAAATGCATTGCCTAGTGCGTTCTTCGACAATAATTTTGCATGCAAGTGGTAGTAGTACATATCTTATTGTACGTGAGAAATTTTATAGGCCATGCAAAAGTGAGCCACAACACTGTCACGTGTTGAATGAGGTGTATATCAATTTTTAAAATTGGCCTGACCAAGCAATCCGCCTTGTGCGGCCCACGGCTGGTAGGGTCTCAAGGTCACGTGGAATTAATCGATACAATTCAATTCGAAATCACATCACTCCAGATCCAGACGAACTGCGCGATGTTGGCTCGTGCTAGATTCTATTTACGTAACGTGCTACCAGTGAGAAGGTCTGTGAACCTAGCTGAACTGTTCGCTATACTGTTTGAGGAGGATTTTTTTCGTTTGTATTCTACCTTACCCACTTATGCAGAAAGTGGTAAGTTGGTATTCCGGCCTCTTTTAAAATTTCTGAACTCATCAGCATACCATCCAGATCTCCAGTGCTGCACTTCTGCATGAATTGTAGAGAAGTAACTTAACTCTTTTCACTTCCAGCAGCCGATAGTGTTGGCATAAGTACGGTAGATGCCGAGCAAGGCTTAAGCATAGCTGTCGTAGTCGAATGGACTGAGGCTTTCACAGAAGAACATTCATATGAGATCCCATGACTGATAGACCCCATGCAGACGAAAATGCCGAACTGAGTTAATCTGGCATTAACAGATTTGTTAGTGTGAACAGAGGTAGGAAGAGTCGATGAAACCGTTGAATGTAGAGTACTTGGAGTTTGAATAGGTTTGTTTATAATTAGTGGAAACTATCAAATTGGGCTGTAGGTGATGTCTGAGAATATAGTGTTGACATATGTAATATCGCGCAACAATTAGGGTACAAGTGTTCTGAGCATCATCTGTTTTCCAGAAAATATGTCAGGCAGCGTCATATTACAATAAACAAACAGGGAACTTAGTTTCTTCGTTTAACTCAGCCCAGATTTGTTCGTTTAAAATGACCTTGATATTTCATTGCAGACTCCACTGTATCGACACCGTCCGATAGTCAACCTACTAGGGTCCCTGTAAGTACAGATGCCCCAGAATCAGAATTTTCACCTTCAATAGCCTGTTCGGAGCATGCAGCTGTAAATTCCCATAAGGAGTCCCCCGTTGACCAAGAAGCCAGCTTAAAGCCTGACACCTCCGAATGGAATACTATCACCGAGGCACCTCCTATGCAATGGAGATCGACTGACTCTCTGCGGTATGAGAAAAGGTCTGAAGGGACAGATGCTGAACAGAGTGTCAGCCGTGCGAGTGAAACCAGCAAAGGAGGATCGGGCACTATGGAAGGAAACCTGAGTAGCATTTGGGACACACGAACACCCACGCATCAGGAGGCGTGGGAGTGTGGAACGGACTGTGGATGTAATGACGGAAGCAGTTGTACTTCATCGACATGGTCGCAATTAGTGGCGTGCAATGAATGTCCGGGAAAGCAATCGATAAACGTTCGAGCACCGATAACTGGATCGATGCCATCCTCTCGATCGCGGAGGTTAGCACCTGCACAATCATCCCCACCATTCCCGTCTACTCCACCGGGACCGCTATCGACCTCGCTGGCCCTACCAGCTACACAATTTACGCCATCGCTTCCCCGACCCTCTCCACCGTCTTCAGACCGACTGTTCTTCAAGCGGTTGAGGCCACCATCGAGACCATCATCTCCGCCAGCCGCATCAGCTCGCCCATTCAGGGCGCCGTCGCCGCCACCTATATCACCGTCACCGCCTATATCACCAATGGTGACATTAGACGCACTGACGTCGTCACCACCACCGCCATCATCCTCACCCCCACCCCCACCCCCTTCTCCGCCACCACCGCTATACGCTGCCGACTGCCTGCCTGTGGAGGAGGAAAAAGATTCCTCCGCCGAATACCCCCCTGAAACCTGCGCTTTGCATCTGCCTCTGCGAGGGGGCGGCGATTCTCCTCGAAACACTCTGTTACTGCTTCCCCACATTGGCAACACGGAAAGAACAAAAGTCAAGTGGACTCAGACAACCTGCGCTTCGAATCTGCCTCTGCGAGGTGACGGCGATTCTTCCCGAAACCCTTTGTTACTGCTTCCCCTCATTGGCGACACGGAAAGAACAAAAGTCAAGTGGACTCAGACAACCTGCGCTTCGAATCTGCCTCTGCAAGGTGACGGCGATTCTTCCCGAAACCCTTTGTTATTGCTTCCCCTCATTGGCGACACGGAAAGGACAAAAGTCAAGTGGACTCAGACAACTTCATTGGTGGACAGCGGAGACAGAATTGTTCAGACGGAATTGCCTTTTACTGGTATGCTGTTCTCGTAAACATTAACTGCTTAGACATTTAATGACTGGTTTGCTTCTAACCTCATTATCTACAGTTATTACTTCAGTGTTAAGGAGAATAATATATAATTATCATATTTTGGCTTTGCCGATAATTACCCTCTTCTCTTATGTATGACGGTTTTATAAACGTAAGTGCACGCTGGGTACCATTTAAAGCAATCTCTATCATTGGTTTTTGTAGGTTTAGACAAAACTCATGTTCTGCAGCTCTCATCAACAACTGTAAGTGCTGTTCCTACTAAAACATTTGTGGAAATTTTTTTGAAACCTCCAGATTACTATGTGTTGTTATTTAATTTCAGCGACGAGGACGTCGACGTCGGAGACAACTTGGTGCGGTGCTACGCAGGATATTTTGTCTCGGTGCCCAAGATGATTTTTGAACTCCTGTACATAATAGTTGCAGTCTTTGAATTTTTTAATATTAGTGTAAGGATATAAAGCAAGTGATATACTTCTGTCCAGAGAATGACCTTCTTACTTACATGCTAGAATTTCTGCGAGGAGAGAATTTTGCTCCCCACTATTTATCCAGAGCGTTTGCCCAAGAGTGTTTTTGAACCCCTGTATATAATAGTTGCTGTTTTTGAATTTTTTAATATTAGATTAAGGAAATAAAGCAAGTGATTGATTTCTTTTCAACGACTGCCTTTCTTGCCAACATGATGGAATTGTTGAGAGGAGGTTTGCTGGATTCATGCTACTCGTCCTGGAAGTTTACAGAGGATTATACGAGTGTGCTCTCGAGGAAGGTTGGCTCACTAGGCCTGCACAATATTTCGATATATTCCCCGTCCCCGGTCTAAGTATTGGCGCTCAGACACTGGTGAACCATAGCACAGGTACTATATTTGCAGCGTCAGCTAATGCGTGGGTTACTTTGGTGGGCTGATGAGAAGAATTGTATAGGATAATGCCCTCAAAGCCGTCGTAACTTAGTGCTTCGTGGTTGGTCTCGACCGGCATTATTTCACCGTACTTCTGTTTGCCAATGACAGAAGAAATCTCGTTATGAATAGCAGGGTGCTGTTGGGAACTGACGTCTGTTTTACTGTCTGACATTTCATCCAGGCATGAATGGTTTTCAGGGTAAGGTGATACCATACTATCAGCACAGGTACTAACCACGTAATATTCATTATCCTAAAGTATACTACTAGCTGCCTGTCGGCAGTTAATGAATGTTACGCGGTTAGCCGCTGTGGCTGATGGACTTCGACCCAAATATTCATGCATAAAATTCATAGATGTGATTAAACTTGCGTCATCCGACGGGACCTTGTAGCTCGAGGGGTTAGAGTGTTGGCTGTACTAAAGCCTTCGCATTACTGCGTGGGCTCGAATCCCACCGAGGCGCCGAGTTTTTCGCCGTTGGGCCAATATGAATACATAAAATTCTCGGTCTGATCCTATAGACGTTGAATAAATTTATCTACGCCAAGTATGTAGATAATTTCTGAGGAAATTAAAATGCGACACTACATGGTTTTTCCCTGACAGAGTACATTTGCAAAAGGCGAGATTGCAGATGCTTGAGTAAAACCAATGACGGACAGGGCTTTTTTGGGTCTGTGGCAGACAGGATGGTGGTTTAGATTGGCATCATTGCATTTCGTCAAGCACGCTGATTCCAAACGCTTTGCAGTCCAGTGTAGTTTAGGCGGCCATCAACACCAGGTATGACTTCGAAGCGAAAGTGCAAGAAAAAGAGGTCAGTATTTTGAAGCGATGCGGAGAAGTAACCATGAGTATGAGCTCTCAGAAGTTTTCAGGCAATTTTCAAAAAAACTCCAAGCGGTAAAAATTTAACATTTTGACTGATCTCAGAGGAAAACCTTATAGAGAGATATACCGGAATGGGATAGGAGGGCCCGTAGTTGTCCCGACGCGTTGGGGCAGACTAAGCAATCGAAGTACATCCACTGGAGCCAATCATACAGTTATTTCTCGTGCTTACTATTTAGCCGTAATTACTGTTTCCAGTGAACCAACCACACCCTGCTTCCGTTAATCTACCGCAAGCTGCTACCTCTGCGACGGCTGTGGCCGCGATCAGCTGTCTGTCACCCCTTCGGCGCCTCCTTCAGAATCGCCAATATCCATACCATTGTTAGGGTTAAAAGCATTGATATCACCACCACCATCATCACCACCTTCGCTCTCAGCGCACTCGGCGCCACCCCTATTTCTCTCACCTTAGGTAGAAGCAGCTAGCGGTTACCATAGTGGAACCGGAGGGTTCTATCTGCCTCTCAGTGTGGGCGAAGATTCGCCCCGGAATTCACGGTTACAACTTCGCCATATTGATGATGTGCAGGGAACGAAGGTCAAGTGGACTCAGACGGCTCCAGTGGTGGACAGCAGAGGCAGAATTTTTTCCGAAGCAAACAGTGCGCCGTTCTCATAACCGCTATATGCATGTGGACTGGCTACCTCGCTTGTCTTCGATATTTATCACCGTTCAGTGCTCGTTCCAATCGAGAGAGAGAGAAGGGTGATGTTTACATAGTTAGGCTTCAGGTTAGGTTTTCCGACCGAATTTCTGGTTCAACGGTCTCTGACATGGGGCACGCTGTCAGCACCCCAAAGGAAATTGTCTGCCATTGATTCTTACTTTTGAGGGAAAAACTCAAATCCTGCCATTCACGCCAGAGTCTGTATGTACTGTACTAATTACGACACTGCACTGTATTGTATTTTTAATTACAAATTATAGGAACAAGAATGCCAAAATTAGACCAGGGTTTCCTGTCTGACAGCCTAGGAGGACACTGGACTACTAAGTATGCTAAGTATCCACTTAGTTTTTGGTATTCTTATGGCTGCAACTTCAGCAGTAAATACATGTCTGATAGAAAAACCCGACCGGTATTTGTGGAAGTCGACAATGCCCTACCGAGCCAGGCAGTTGACGGTGCATTTCTAAGGGGTACCTTAGAAGGAAGCAGGTCTCCTAGTCTATTTAGGCGACCCAGTGATTCTGCACAACTTTATTTCCTACCTACGGTTCAATTTTGCAGTGCCCCAGTATTATTGCATAGTGGAGCAGGATATACACTTACGGTGTCATTTATTAGGTAGTATCCAGAGACCAATTATCTTTGGGGGATCAAAGTAAAAGGATGGTGTGGCACAATGCAACTTGAAGGAACGATGGCGTAGTACTTCATGTTTGCCGCTTATTGGCGTTATTCTACCTGATTTCTCGATTGCGAACAACAAGTTTTTAATTTCGCCGGGCTGCGCCCCGCAATGTTGGATAATCACGAGGCACAAAGCGACAGTCGTGGCTTGTTGCTCGATGGCTAATCCCCGCTGTTCAACAATGGGGACGACTTCTTGTCTTTGTGAGTAGTAGATTTCTAATGCGTCATAACCGTGTCGATGAGGTCGAGCGCGAAACTCCATTCATTCTGAGCAACACATCGGACAAACCGCATACTCTCGGTGCCTAATAAATGAGCTCGTCTCCTTTGAATACGAGAGACCGCAAAAGTTTAGCAGTGACAACGGCAAAGAGGATAAGAGCAGAGGTGGCTGTGGTGGTTTTGTTGAGGGTGCCAACTCATCTAACGCCAACAACAGTGGAGGTATTAATGGTGTCACATAAGACAATACCGATGCTGGTAAGGACTCCCTACTGGTGAAGATACCGGGATTAAAATTCGAATGATCTTAGCGGGTTTCAAAGCTGACATATATTGTACGATTGATGTGGAATTTGTGCCGAGAGAGCCAACATGGTCAAGCCTTGTGGTGGTGTGGACGGCTTTCAGAGTGGTTCAGGCGGCCACGATAAAACCAGATAGTTAGGATATGCTGCGCCTGTAAAGGTCGAAAAGACGACATCAGTCCTCTCGGGCGCCTAGACCGATACTGGGGGGAGGGGGGGGAGGGGTATCACAATACCTCTAGAAATGACTGCGAGAGTGGAGATGGTGGCTGTGGGGAAGGGGTTGGTAATCGTTGATCAAGATTGTGGCAACCAGTGAAATCCCAATGAATTGGACGGGCACAAGGGTGGCCCGCGAAATTGTCTTACGAAGTCTCAACCACTTATGTCAGGGATTGCGTACGCGCGTTTAACAATGAAGAGGTAGACTAGGACCTGAAGCTCCCAGCAACGGCAGCTGCACGATGCGCTTCACCTGCGCGCCGACGAACTGTTCAGTGACCATTTTGTCAAGCGTTCTGTCATTACGCTAAGATGGAGTTAGTCTACATAGACGGAGTAACGTGGTCCCCCACAATCGTCACAGTCGCGCCCACTATTCAACACCCCGTTCACGCCATAACCACCACCCTTAATCACGCTGGCTCCCTTGCTACCAAGCCCTGTTAAATTGTCCATAAGCTTGCCGCCCTTGAAGCCGATGAGACCATCAATGCAGCATCACCATCCTCGCCCGACGTAGGCCATGACAGCAGCACCGTCTAAGTCGAAATCAATTCAATCCCTCTTTACGTTTTCAACTAGTACTTGACTTATTGCTAATAATTCACTGAAATTTTATTGGACTGCATTTTCTTTGCCAGTCGTCCTACGTGCAGACGGCAGCTTGGTAATATGGCCGAGTCATAAATCAATAATTTAGAAAAAAAGTTAAAATAAATTCGGATTTAATTGAATAATCAAACCACAGCCTGAAGTCTATTGTCGGGGTTTGCCATCTCCCACATAAAATATCCTTAGTTCTGTTCGTTTTTACGTCCATTCTGCTCGGCCAATTTTCTCACTGTGTCGTTAATTTTGTGAAAAGCAACAATCCCTGTTATTTGTGAGCTGGTGCGACAAATGCGGCCCAAACACACAATGTGATTATTACTTTGACAAACAAGAACTGACAAAAGCGAACACCGACAGA
>CACRXP010000127.1:426000-498971 GCA_902702965.1 Spirometra erinaceieuropaei
CCCAGAACCTCAAAGCGTGGCCAAGGACATGTCTCGGCTGTTAACGGAACAAGGTTCAGCGTCATAACAGGGCTCTCATCTACACCACCCCTAGTCCGGGTGCTAGATACAGCCATGCAAACCTATCAAATCTTCTCTCCTCTGTGACTTGGCTCAACGAGTGGCCGAAAACTATCCCTCTGCCCGATGTATAAGGTCAGTTGTGGTCAAGACATTCTCTGATCATTGTGTTGCCATTTTCAGTGGTCATTATACCACCTGGAGTGACCGAGGTGCACAGTTCGAATTCCAACTCCTCCAGGCTCTCTCTCCTTTGTAGGCTCTACGCGGATCAGGCAGATAACCAATAACCCGGTCGGTAAGGTGATGATCGGGTGATTTCACTGCCAGTGGAAGATATCACTACGCGCCGCAGAGGAGGCGGAGAGCTATGCGGACCACTTCTTCCATGTCCTGCTGGGCATTCGGTCTGTTGCAAAATCAGATCGTGTCTGTTCCGCCGCTGAACCCGTGTTTGAC
The DNA here is from genome assembly GCA_902702965.1 of Spirometra erinaceieuropaei. NCBI lineage: Eukaryota > Metazoa > Platyhelminthes > Cestoda > Diphyllobothriidea > Diphyllobothriidae > Spirometra > Spirometra erinaceieuropaei. The sequence continues at coordinate 426,520 of CACRXP010000127.1, forward strand.
GCAGCTGTCCGACTGCCCAGTAAAATGATCTGCCCTGCACCTCACGGGGCAATCGAAGATCTGACCAACTTCCTGCACCTTTTTCAGCACGTAGAAAAACCGATGGACACTAACAATAAATCAATTCTAGGCACATTATTACACGAGTTCCACCCCGCCACATTGCCTGCAGCACGTAATATAGACAGCGCGATCTTACTTTGGATGTAATGCCGAATTCATCGCCCACTTTATGCGCAACTAAAATTTTGATTCTAGTCGTTTCTAGATGGCAGTTAACTGTTGTCTGTAACAAGTGACAGAGTATAAACTGATAGAGCATGCGCCGTGTCCACTGCTCGAACAGGTAAAGGGAATTTGTGGATGGCGCCTTCACTCTGAAAGGCCTTGAAATGGTGCGATAGAGTGGTGTTGGTGGTCCCAGCTGAGATAGTTGGTGTTTCCTGCTCGTTTTTAGTCTTTCGATTTGGGAAGCCGTCTAATGTTTTACGATTATTTAACCTTGTCTTCCCATTATCTTTAATGGGTCTCAAAATCCAATAACTCGGCCTCATAAAACCGCCTTTGTGGTTGGCTATGTTGTTCCTCGACGTAGTGGTGACTCATAAAGCACACAGGCAAAACGCTTGTCAACCATCTCCCGAGAAGCCGAGGCAGCGAGAGGAGAGAAAAATCGATCAGCATGAAGCCGACCAATACAACATGCCACTTGACATTTCTGATCGATTAAGCGCACCTTACGATTTGACAATTGAGAGCCGACCAAGCTCTTTGAAACGCCAGCATATAAATAAACCTGTTCTGGAGAGCCCATCTTCTTCTTCTTCTTCTTCTTCTTCTTCTCCTTATTTTTCTTCAAATATGCTTTTCCTGTCGGAACTCAATTAATGTATGACATCGATCTCCCCCATGAACTGTCATGTTGCAAGTCCAAAATAGATTTTTCAGCAGATAAGCACGTCGAAATAACCATCTGGTCGTGATCTGCTCATATCATCACAGTTTTGGGAAAACCTGCTGATATGGTCTTTAAATTCCAATAGCTATCCATGTGATAACGACAAGGCTATCCTCCATTTGCCAAGTGACTTCAAACGCTTCAGCATCGGCTCGATTACGAAGTTGCAAATCGGTAGACTAATTAGTGTGGATTTAACAAGATCTCCATCTGCTCCGTCAGATGAGAACCATGCTTACTGACAGGAATCCGATAGTGAGAGGACATGTCCGCCCTTCGCCGTATACGCTTGTGTTAACAGTCTTTGCATAAAATTCGCACATCAAGTTGCTCATCGCCGAATCTTAAAATAGGCCTTTCTCTCATCGAGCCTGTCATTAGTTTTGACTGAGACGTAAGAAAAGACCTGACAATTTGTATTACTGATACTGTCACCGACAACACATTCGCTCGTCCCCTCCCCAAAGTGTCAGTTATTCTGGTCAGGGAAAGTGTCAACGTTTCCGTTTCCCTTATTAAGCGTGCGATAAATGGCTTAGGCTTTTGCGGTTCTCCAACTCCTACTATGTGAAAACGCGGTTGAAGACGTCTGAGGCGTTCTTGAAATATGAGAGCGCTCGCCAAAATTCGGGGTCGATGAGGTCTGATGTTCCGTCTCGAATGCGTCCAGATCTGCTGGCAATTTTTTAGAAAAACGGTGATGGGGCTTTTTCTCAGTGCCAGCACCTATTTCCTTCAATGACGCCAAACACAGTCTGGAAAACATGTTGCATGAGAGTGTAATGCTGAACTATAACATGAATGTAAGACAGGTTGTAGACCGTGGCAAGTACACATGACTGTCTTTGTCAAAATTCCTTGATTCGCCAACTTGCTGCCCGCTAAATCAATATGAAATCCAGCATTCATATTTTAGGAAGCTTGGCCGCCTCTCGTTAAATAGAAAGGATAGGGTGAAGGCCCCCAATTATCTACGGCACGCGCATAGTGCTTATATAGTTCTTTAAGCAGGTCGGCTTTATTCCTTACTCCCCTAAACATGGATTTTGCTCCCGGGCCCTAGTTCCTACCATAGGAAAGCGGTCAGTTGGCAACACGATTACTAACCCGCCATGATCTTAGCTTAGAGTGTTGAAAAGCGATCGTTTGACTTCACTCTCCCATGATGGACGTTGAAGTCCGCCTCACCAGTACCTACCATTGGCTGTGCTGAGAAATTTCATACACAAATATGTTGCTTGGGTCCATCATCGTTGACCCTAGTTCATTCCACTGGGGGGCGAGCGGTTGTCTACACGTTTTCTAACCCGCCATGATCTTAGCTTTCATACTACATCAATCCCATCGTATTTTGGCCAAACGACAGACCATATTGCACTTCATCGATATGTGCCCATATGGCTGAACCTGAAACCGGACGTTCTTCTTAGGGCGTCCTTTTCCATCTGCTCCAATATGTCTCGATTGCATTTGTGGGTTTCCTATGGTCAGATCCTAGAAATGCTTGAATAGTTGACAGCGTAAGGCCGATAACCCTCGGATGGGAGGCGGCTGTACGCCCTCCACTCATCCGTTACATCAATCCTGCCCCTCGCCATCCATTTTGTTATGACATATCACAGTTCTGGCGAGCTTCTGTCATTCACTTGCTCAAATAAGGCCTTCCGGCAGCCGGTATCACAAATTTCCACCAAACACAACGTCATTTTTTGTCTACCAGCGTTGTACTTAGACCGGTTTAGTAGCGTCTCGTTCACTTGTATCTCCATTCCCAGTCCGCCAGTCTTCTTCGTTTCCCTCGTGAAAGGGGTGGAGCAGACATTCCGACATAGTGCGCACCATTCAACAGCTGTAGTATGATACCCGTCAAATATCTTTTTCACAATTTGCCACTCTTATTCCTCTTAGAAACGACAACCATATCTTCACGACTGTGCTGATCGTTAGCCAGCTGGTCTCGAATATAGAGCAACCTCTCACGGATTTCCTAGTTCGGCGTCGGACAAATCTGAATACATATCCGTCTAAGTGGCGTCATCGGACTTGTTGTTGCATTTTGTTTCTGCATTTGCATTGCAACGCAATCGACAGTAGCCGTTTTCTCTGCCAGTACTCCACCATCTCCTCCGAATTTATTTCCTCCAATATTCGTTCGGTTTGACATCGATGATGTGGCTGACTTTGGCCAATTCTTCTGGCTACGGCTTCCAATGACCTGTAATATTAAGAACAATATAGCGTATAGAGTAAAGGCCACTCCTCCAGACAACACTTTTGGAACTTCAATGACTCCGAATTAAGTACTAAAACATTTCTATATCTACTGCACCCATTAACTAAGATCACACGGAAGAACCAAAAGAATTTTCTTATTACTTACCTTTTTGATTTCCATTTTGAGAAACGAGTTCGTTAGATATACTGGCAGAGCGTTAATTTACATTGCAATACCGTATGCAAAATCTCAGTGCGATTGATTCCGTCACATCATTTCATTCATTCCAATTGATTAAGTTGCCTTCGTTGCCTGTTCTAATGTGAACTATTCATCGGCGGTTAACGTTAATTGGTTTATTCTTTAAATGCATTTAATTGTTTATTTTTTTGATTGTCCGGCTTCGTTTTCGTTGCTATATGTCGGCGTATTAGAGGTTTTACAGCACACAGTCAAATACGCCACACACTTTCCTTATTATTTTGCAATTTACATACCATACATATGCCCCACCCGTAAAACCCATATTACGACCTTTTATCCCTAAGACAGATGACAGTGACTAGTCGTTGATACTGAGGGGCCTTCGGTCTACAGTTGCGTTAATTTTTAAGAGACACCATGATTATTCCCTTTGACTATCATTAGAGAGAAAGATCAATGGCGCTAGTTTCCTAATTGTTCCCAGTCCCCATCCACCCATATTCAGTGGTAAGCCCCGAACATCTCAGCGGGAAACTTTGTCACCTTAAAACTAACGGATCGCAAACAAACGCAGGTTCACTTCACATTCTGCGATCATTAAGCTTGTTTACATTTTATGCAACCAATAGTCATTTCCAGACATGAAATTTGAACTGCAAATACTCACTGCCAATTATTTTTGTGATTAATATTGTGTTAAAAAATGTGATGGCCGAAAGATACCGTAAAAGTAGACCAAGAAAAAGTCTTAAATATGTTGCCTATGAGCATTGGTGCTGCTCGCATTAATAAAGGTGGATTAGGTCAACGACACGTACATCAATAATTTAGTCGTTATGGATATTTCAATCACGCTCAAATCATATCAGCGTTTATATTCTAACCTAAATTAGGCCGTCCTAAATTGTCCGATCTGCAGTTTTATTTGTGGACTGTTCGAGGAGGCAATTTCCAGAGAGCAGATGCGTTATTGGTTGAGCTAGATGTCACACAAAATGTTATCAATAAAACTCAAACTCGAGCGTCGCCACAAGATACCTCGGCAAACTATGTGATGCATAACCCCTCTGCACTGAAGATTTCTTCCCCGATATTGTGCGAGTAATATGCGGACGTAGCTCAACTAGCAAACGCATCATCAGATACCAGAGCGTAAATGTTACACTCTGGTATCTGATGATGGTAAAAGATAGGTAAAAATCCAAATAGCATAAGTTCGTAATTAGGAAGATATTGACCAAATATGTGTCTTATTAATGACATTTCACCTTCAGCTGTGAAATATTCTTGAAGTCTCGCATACCCTCTAGTGAATCAGGAGCCTGAATGTAGGAATCACCATATCGTAGAACCCCCATAACTACTCCGGTAGATACAGCGCTGAAAATATTCAGGTTTCATGGGAGCCTCGATTGACAAGTTAAGCTCGTCAGCGTTCAGGTAATCAGTTTTAAATTTGGGTCCTCACAGTGGACCACCATTTCAGATTCCATTACTATTCGATGGAGACGGGCTCCCTCTACGCGGGACGTGGAATGACCAGGCGAGATAGGTGCTGAACAGGTCAGTTGCACGATGACCAGTTAAGCACCATAGCGGAAACTCGAGCCCATTTGGACACAAAAACTCCTACTTGCCAAATAGAGCTGAACTGTGAATGCGCTATTTATAGTGGCAGTGATAATGCCAAAGCTTGATCATTTATGAAGTACAGGCGTGGCATTTCACAGTGGTAATTCGGGGGATAAGATGTTTGAACGGGGAATTTAAAAACTGGCAGAAAATAGAACTAATGGCTGTCCACGTAGGGTGTCCCGTCCATACTTTGACTTAGCATTGCAGGCCCACGCGGCGTAGTTGCTAGTTTGCCTACGTCCGGATAATTCCTCAACAAATTTGGAGACAGCGTTAGCATTATCGCGGACTAAGCAGTGGGCAATTTGTCAAGATCCGGTGAAATGCAGAGTAATCTTGAATTTATGCGACCTTGGATCTCGCTAGTGCTGGATTTGCTTACCGAAGACTGCCAAAATTAGAACCAAATTGCCGAGTACTTTTCGGGCGCCATTACCGAGGACTCGAGTTACTGAACAGGGTGAGAACGAGAAAGGCCATAGTGACACGCAAATCAAAGTCATTGATCTCTCACTGCCATTATACAATGGATTCGTGTCTTCATTGGGAAAATATCCCGGGCAAGGTTGCACATATTTCTATTGGCAGAAGCAGTGGAATTTCTTTAAAGAATTTTGGAATTTGGATGCATAGATCCTAGCTTATGATTGTCGAGTAATTACGAAGATAAAGTACGTTGAAATGGCGTTACCCGTTGTGGCCTGATGGTGCGTCGATAAAAGGGATCCCGGTGCACTCAGACCTTCAGAGCCTGTAGGCGGAATAGGGTTAAGCAATGGCTAGCCAAGGGGTGCGCATAAGATAGAAATGATTACTTGACTTCAACACTCTCCCCTGGTAGTTCATCACGATTGTGACCTACAAGTCATGAGTAGACATCTTCAGACAATATTCCGATTTTCATCTAAACAGTTGGGTTGAAAATGAGCTGAATGCAAATTTCAAACATAATTTTCTCCCGTAGGTTGGTCACGTGCGAAAAACGGCAAAATCAGTGTTTACGCCTTTAGACAATAGCTGAAGTAGCCTTATTCTGTAGCAGTCTTTATCTTGTAAAAGAGAAAATCATGGTAAAGGTAAGAAGAGGATTTTTCACTAAAATCATGGGTTTACACATTCCGCGAGGAATGTGAACAGCTAACTTGACTTGGTTGTTTTCATCTCAGAAGACACTTCTAGAATCCAGCAGGAGCAAACCACAGAGTCGGCAAACAGATTCAACAACGGAAAAAAACTATTCAGAACCAATATTTTGTAATGCGATAGACACTCACAGAAAACTCCTGGGCGGAACCGGCACTGGTACGGTTAGGCGAGGGAGAAATGTTTTTTTGGACAAAATGGTTGTGGCAAAATGTCTGATCCGTTACAATGACATCCGAGCTGATTAGGCCGGTAAGCACAAGTGTTTCACGGGTTTTCCATGTCTGCAAGTTAATCTCATATGACAAACTGATGGCTCCCTGGAAAAGCGAGAATTTGCCTTGCACTGAACAGGATTGTTGCATTTAGAAATGGGTCTAGCGTATTGAAAGCTTGTCAGTATTCTGTAGATAAGGCAATTGCTTTCTCAGATTTTAACTGACCTAAGCCATCGTTTACATGGATCACATATCATGATATTTGACAAGAGGATCCTTGCCATAGGGAACTTCTGATTTAAATCTTGGGACACTGACCTTTGCAGCAGATGGCGAAGGAGCTGACTTCGTGGCATGAATTTTCAAACGAGATATGGATAAATAAAACAATTTGCGAAGAAGGAGACACGATCGCTGGAGCAAATCTTTGTCAGCCTGACGCTTCGGATTCTCGATTGAATCCATCCCCAGATATAGAGTCAGAAAAGGGTAGTGGATTGCCCAGGTGTTGCAGTATTTATAGTGTATTATCGGTAGACCGTTACACCCTATAAACACTGCAACATCTGGCCAACCAACCACCCTTTTCTGACCCTGTTTTTAATGATGGATTCGAGTAAGAATCCGGAAGGTCAGGTTAACAAAGCATTTGTTCCGGCGACTGTGTCTCCTTCTTCGCGAATACTTCCTAGAGCCTGCCTTTCCGCTCCTAACGCAATCCAGTTAAACCTTGCGATATCCTAACGGTCTAAGTGAGCCACCGGATGACAGTACGCATGACCTCTGTTTATCTTAGTTCATTAGAGGTCGTTTTGGCAAGGTGCGGCATTTGTGTGACCCATCGATGTCGTGAGAGTCTGCATTAGTACACTGATGTAGTACAGGTTGTATTTCATCAGCTGCATTTAAATTCCTTGGTAGTAGTGCGAACAGGATGTTCAAGGGCCCACCAATTATTTCTGGCGTCCTCGTTTTCGGGTGACCACGTGTTCAACTCACTGCTATCTCACGTACAGTAGGTGGACCAAGTCATAAAATGTCAACCGAAATTCGGAAATGCGTTTTCGTTTCGGAAGGATTAATTACGTAGGGTTGTAAAAGTAATCAGCCCGCAGAAAAATTATGTAATAATTAAGTCAGCTCAGGATATCCGCTTATGAAAGAACTTCTTTCCGACTTGAAGAAGGAGACACGATCGCCGGGACAAGAGCTTTATTAGCCTGACGTTTCGGATTCCTACTCGAATCCATCATCAGAGACAAAAGAGCAGAAACGGGTGGTTGTTGCACAAGGGGCTGCGGTATTTATAGGATGCAGCAGCCATGCTACCGCATACCTATGAACGTTCACGGCTTCCCCCTTCATCCGGGATTGTCACACACTGCATGCGAAACCTATACCCTGTAAAAATGCCTACTGAAGTAGCATGCATTGCTTCATTAATTTTTGATGCCTCTAAAAGTCCAATTGTATTTCATGGTAAACATGCATAAAAATATTCATTTTCCTACTCATTCGGTAGAAAATTACGTCTTCTTCCAAGTTCATTCTCGAAGGAAGGGTATTTTTTGTTCTTAAAAAGTTTCCCAATTCCCGAATATTTTTGAACCCGCTCTGCCTTCACAATTGCATTCAGGGTTTCCAAACTACAAGCCATGTATTTTCCGCGTACGGAAAATAACACATTTCTCTACAGTATTAAGAGGAGACCATATGGAATGCATAAAATTGGGCATTGGATTTGATCCATATTGTTAACTTTTCAAGCCACAATGGTAAATGCCGAGAAATGCCGTTTTATGAACGGCCACTTCACAGTGTTAAAAAGCCTCACAATTAGATACTTTTTTACAACCGAATTATATCCCTCCTTCGAGTACACAATTGAAAGAAGGCGTAAGTTTCTGCCGAATGAGCGAAGGATTGAATATTTTTGTGCACGGTTTCTTTGAAATATAATTGGACTTTCAGGAGCATCGAGAATCAAAGAAAAAATCCATGCTACTTAAGTAGGCTTTTTTACAGAGTATAATTTTTTCATGCAGCCTGTAAGACGTTCTTTCGAATGCCGGCATCCTGAGGTAACTGAATTACTATAAAATTATACTGCAGACCGCTTAGTTTTACAACACGACTTAATTAATCTTTTCGAAACGAAAACGCATTTCGGAATTTCAGTTGACATTTCATGAGTTTGCCCACCTACTGTACACCACTGGCAAGAGTCACATGTGACCGCGTTTGGAAAACGCGTCTAAGCAAGTCGCTTTAGACGTCAAGACATACACCTCCTAATTTGTCAAGTCATTTCGCGAAATGTGTCTGGTCGCCTGAATTCAGTGTACCTGAGCCCTTTGATCGCCAGGCCTATGCTTCGTTTGTTCGCCTAACTGTGGTTCCGACCTACCACATGTGAGTCGCATTTTTGTTCTCCATAGGTAAAAAGGTAGGTGCGCTGTCCCTCTGGGGTCTATGGAACCTCATGATAACTTCTACCAAAACAACCTTCAGTTGGAAGGCCGTACGATTTGTTTCTATCTTTAAGAACTGCGTGCTTCTGGGGCCGATGAATGGTCGCGAGTTTCAGGTCTCTGGTTGTCACTGGTTGAACCGGTAGCGGTATTTTAGGCGTACTGCATAATATTCTAAACGGTGTTTTGGAAGAGAAAAGCTGGAGAAATTATGGGGTATAAAAGCAAGCAGGCTACGTCATAGATTTGCCTGGAATAATAAATACAGATGGACTAACGCGTGCGTTAGGCGGTGACTAAAGAGCAACTGAAGGTATCAGGACTACTACGAGAGGTCGTCCGAAATGGAGCTGGAATGAAATTACTTCTGAGGCGGTGCGCAAGTCCTTCGTAGGCCATGGTTCTCAACTTTAAGTTGTGTGTATTCTAAATTGTATAAACGTGCCATGACAGAGTGCCGTTTAGCAGCTCCATTTTCTCCTACCGTCAAAACGGTCGTTGTAGTGACCGTCTTTCTACCAAATTCACCACAAACGTCTTAATCTTGAACCATGGAGCCCATCAGCCCTATCATCGCGGCGTCCGTAATCATTACCATTTCATGCAAAAAACCATATTTTATATAACGGAATAAAAAATCTTGCTAAACGAGAAGAGCAGTGATAAATATCTCTCAATTTTTCTAAACATTCATCATCAGCTTTGTGTGTGTGGCTCAGATACAATGCAGACTCGACCTACAACTGTACTGAAAATCTGACAATAGATCTCGCTAGGTACTGCTGCAATAGGCGTCAGAAATTGATTAAAACGAATTAGATGAAAAATTTGCCGAAACAAACATCAGCAATCCACTGGATAGCACTTGGTAAAGAGATGTATCATTTTCGATTCAATTCCACAGTTCAAACCATGCAAGACGCACCGTGAAAGTATACAATTACTTGGAAATTAGAAGACTTCCCGTTTAGTTGGGGCGTTAAGTAGGTCAGAATAAATTAATGACTCTATTTTGACAAGTTCAGTGGCAATGGTAAGATTCGAACGGACGATATAAAGAGCAAGTCTTGAGTACAGCCAGCGTTCGAACTAGCTGAACTGCGAGGTGCCAAGTGACTTACGTCAACCGCCGAGCCTACGTCGAGACATGGAATCAACTGTTTCCGGCTTTTGGATTAAAATTTCCAGAAGCAAAGTGGGTCTTGCGCAAGTAAGGGGCATTGGATTCAATTCAACTTTTGTCCAAACATGTCAACTGATTTCCCTGGCTGGTCTAGCGTAACCAAGATGTATAGCTCGATCCTCAACCAAATTCTAGTGTTCACCCCCTTCGTATGCTTACTTCGAGCGCAAGTTTAATATGACATGCCGACTTTGAAGAAATAATTGGCATAGGTTATCTACCTGAAAAAAATAGAGGTTACGAATTAAGGCATTACCAAATCACGGGTTCTTGAATAAACCAACAGGACACAAAGTTTGTCAGTCAAGATGTGGGCGTGAAGGCCAAATCCAAAGAGGAATTGCCACCAGGAAATAAAGGTAACATGGTTCCGGAGGTTTAAAAGACAATATATTGTAACCCAGATCTGTTCGGCAAATACAATGTGGACTTTTAAGTCAAAAATATAAAGTGGCTTGTTTATCTATGGAGGAGGGTTTGCTGGACAGTGCTTACTGTGACTATGCGAGTATTCACATGCATTCAAAAACCATTGAATTCATTTCGATCTAGCCGTGGAAAATGCAACTACTCTGTGTGACTCGAACCCATGGCAGCAAGGAGGAGGCTTAATACAGCCAACGCTTTAGCTGCCTGAGCCACAAGACCCCACTGGTGTACGTGGCTTTAATCGAATTTGAGTCAAGTTACCCGCCCACCCTACTTCGACGTCTGTAATACACCAAATCCGCTTCAGAAGGTTGACTTTTCAAGTAGGATTTCCTAAGTAATCTGTATAGAATCCACTAAAATTGCGTTGTCTTAAGCCATTGTGCATTCCAAGAGGAAACTGTGTCTGTTCAAGTAAATTCGTCAAATCATTATTTATTGTATCTCTCTTACGCCATTTACAGGTGTATATCTTACTTTTATCCGTGCTTTTCTTCCACAATATCCATTTTCTAACCTATCTGCTTGGATGATTTGTTAGGAGCTGATGCAGTGCCCCTAGAACGGGTTTGTTTTGAGCTTTAATGTTTGGCAAACTCATAATTCCCGGCAAATTATGATAACATCCCTGGATTTGGCGACCTTGTGCAGTAGCCGTGGGTGCTAGATTCAATTCTTTGCGCTGTTTTTTTTTGTTAAATTGAATTGTTTTTGGTACCGAATAAAACCGATCTGCAAAACAAACTAATTGGGATCAGGAAGACCGATGGCTTTTTTAAAGATTGCATTTTGTACCACATTCTATTGAATTTGAAGATCATACAGGCATGAGTTTGGATTTTTTTCTACGTTGGATAACGCAATGCAGGTAGATGATTAGTATTCTCCCTGCCAGCAAACATGGTAGTTTCAGAAATATGTGGATAATATGAATCCAATTTTATTTAAGGGCTCTGGCATAGTGCATCTAAAAAAGTAAATTCCGCAACCCCTATTTGTACCTAGGTATCTAACCATATCCGTGAACTTGGAAAGAATGCAGAGAAAAGTTTTTATGGCATATCACTTAACAACACAAAAACATTTTCAGGAAACTGACATAATGTTGTTTTCGGGGAAACTGGAGACGTTATCTAAAGTCGCACAAGATCTGACCATTATATGTGACGACTGTTTTACCAACCCGGATTTTGGACCATATGACTCAAATTGGGGCATAAGGAAATCAGGACGGATATATGAGCGTCTCTTCCCTGCCACAAAGTTTAGAAGCGCAAAGTTGATTTTAGAGCTTAGCATTTGCAAAGAGCCTTACAGGCCGAACTTTTGGCATGTTTATCATTTCACATTTATAAACATATCTGTAGGTGCTAATTTTGTTGCTATTGACTAAATGCGTGCGTTCACGTAAGCCAACTAGTTATAGTTGATTTGTGACGGAGTAATAGCGAAGCCTTTTGCATCATTCCACATGTCAAGTTTTACATATTTTGGGCAGTGCTGAACCGGCATGTCAATAACGCCACTGTATGTTAATGGAGTTTTGATTGTCGGGCTGTTGTATCTCACCTCTGAAAAATATTTATGTATCATATAGCTACACATTTACTGTCCGTAATCAGCCTTAGTTATCTGACCGACAGTTGCTTTTTCAAGTTTATCGCAAGAATAAACCGCAGCAGAATTAAATTCGTCGCCCAAGACGACAATAGGTATATATTAACAAAAGATCTAAACGCAGTTGGCCGTAGTAAAAATAAAGTTTATTGAATTTCCCGAGTTCCGAATAAATTATATGCATATGCACAACCATGCCGGATTCTTTATTTTGACCCCTGGGAAAAAACCTGGTGACCTCGATAGGATATTTGCCATAAGGTACAGTAGGTTGGGTAGGTAACTTGAACGAAGTATGATTAAACTCACGGTTTCCGGTAGGGTCTTGTAGTTCAGATGGCTAGAACGTCGGCTGTACTCAAGCCTTCGCCCTCATTGTCTTAGGCTCGAATCACACCGAGGCTGCTAAGTCTTTAACAGTTGGCTCTAACTGAATTATTCAACATCTGCCAAAACGCCTGCTGTTCCATATTTGTTTTAAAAAAAATATTTCAGCTGAAGGAACATGCATGCATACAATAAACAAACCAATTTCGGCTTGTGTCAATCACAACGAGTCGACTGTTGTTTTGATCCTTCTCATTCCCTTAAAAAAGTCCAACTTCATGGGAGACTTACAGATTAAGCCATTTGCAACTACTTTCAGATAAACAGTCAGTAAATGTCACTATACACTGTAAGCGTCCAGATTTAGATGCTGCTGGAGTAATCACCCCAGCGGCTCAAAATATCGGGTTGAATAAGAATTACTGGAAGGCGCATTCCTTCAAAGCCAGTAAAGAAGTAAATACCTCATACAGACTTCTCGAGGAGTAAACTGCTACTGCTGACCGGAAAGCTTCTGGACCAAAACCACTACTATATAATCTGTGAGACGTCTTGAGCGTGGGCTGTAAAAATTCATGTTTGAAACAGGGAAATATAAAACCTTGCCAAAAATGTAACCGCACTGATGAATGTTTGTCAATTTTTTGAACATTTGTTCTCCGATTTGTCAACGGTCTATGCCGCTCGTACAGTCGACGCACTACTCTGCTGACAAGAAAACAGTAGATTTTGTTTGGCACCGCTGTTACGCAGATGAAAATTTGATGAGGTAAAGCAAACGGGATATTCAGCAAAACCTTCACACCAGTGACCCAAGCTACAATAATTTGGGGATGAATTACTAGTTGGATGCATATTTGCGATGTAAGTTACGCAAGCACATAATATGAAAAGATCAAATAGCTTAAAAATTAAAGTAATCACAAATTCGTAGGGGCCTTGTGAAGATTAAAACCTTCGTCACCAGACTTTAAGCATTTCGGTTATTCTCCAAAATCAAATTATTTTTTTATTTAAAAAACGAAGATCCTGTCGGAAGTTGAGTACAGCAAATTCAAAGAAAATCCAAACATCCAGATAACTGATCGAATCAGTAGCACAATGGAGAGAGATTTACTATTTTCCATGCAATTTTTCTGTGCAGGTCATGTGAGACATACTTTGTAGTTCGTAAAATTACTTAAAAATTGGAGGACACCCGGTTTAGTAGTTACTTTGAAATAGTTAAATATTTTACTGACTCAAATTTTGAAAAGCTCAGCGGCAATTATTGGATTCGGCAAAGCTTGAGTACAGCCAGCGCTCTAACCACCTTAGCTGCAAGACCCCAAACGACTTAAGTAATCCGCCGGTCCTACGTCGACACACTGAATCCACCGTTTCCAGATTTTTGGTTGAAATTTCAAAATCCTAAGAGGTTTTTGGGAACTTAAGGGCTTCCAGTGTCAATTCCACTTTTGTCCAAACATATCAACTGATCTCACCGACTGATCTGGTGTAACCCAACTTTCTGGCCCAACTCTAAACCCAATTCAAACGTTTACTTCCTTCGTAAGCTTACCCAGAGGCGTAAGTTTAACAATAACAAGCCAACATTGAGAAAATAAGTAGGAACATGATAGCTAGTTAAAAAAATAGTGACTACAACTTAAGGCGTCGCGAATCATAGGTTCTTGAATAAAACCAAAAGAACACATACAATCCGTCAGTCAGGATGTGGGCGTGCAGGTGAAATCCAAAGGAGAATTGCCACTAACGAGTAGATGTAATATGTTTCCGAGGATTAAGAGGACGATATATAGTGATCCAGATCTGTTCGGCAAATGCAATGCGGACTTCTAAGTTAGAATGCACAGTGATTTGCTGGACGGTGCGTTCCGTGATCGTGCGTGTGTCGAACCACGATTCATCTCGACCTCGATGGGATTCGAACCCGTGACAGCAGAGGACGGCCTTCGTACAGCCAACGCTCTAGACACCTGAGCTACGAGGCCCCACCGGGAGACGTGATTTGAATGTCATTTGGGGCCAAGTTGGCTGCCTAACCTACTTTGACGTCTGTAATCTACTTCAGAAGGCTGACTGCCCTAAGCAGGATTTCCTACGTAATCTATGTAGAATCCACCAGCTGACTACCAGGCTCACGTAATCATGGATTTGCCTTGCCTGAAGGCACTTTACTTTCGAAGATGAAACTGGGTCTGTTTAAACAAATTCGTCCAATCATTAATTATTATGTGGTTGGAACACCATTTTTGGATTTTCGTCTTAATGCTGTCTGTATTAGACTTCCGTCCTCTCTATCTTTCAGTCTTCATTGTCAGATGGTTTTTAGGAATCAGGTGCAGTGCCCCGAGAACTGATTTGTTTTTGTTTTTTGGAAATTGCGACAATATCCCTGGATTTGCCGACCTTGTGCAGTATTCGCGGTGCTGGATCTGTCCTTTGCTTTTTGCTTAACTGAATGGTTTTTAAAACCAATCGTAACCGACTTGCATAACAGACTAATTAGAATCAGTAAAACTATCGCTTTTCAAATGTTGCAACGTATGCCAACTCTCAAAGAGTCTTGAGTGTTTTTCTGCTTTGAAGAGCTGAATATATGGTGGAGCGCCACAATCACCATTCTCCTAGTTCGAGGAACTCTAAAGACAGCAAACTGATACTGATTAGAGACCAACTAGCATACGAATAATTCAGCAGTAATCCAAAATTCTTTATACGGTTTAGTTTACCAGCTGCGCAATGCTATCCAGCAATAAATGCACAGGGCTGTTAACGTTTCTTGTGCCAATGTATGCTAATAAATATACAATAGGTTGGCTAACGCATGATAGGTCAACCGAAATTGAGAAATGCGTTTTCGTTACGAAAAGGTTAACTAAGTAGGGCTGTAAAACTAGTCAGCCTGCAAAATCATGCTATAATGCCTCAGTTACCCTAGAATACCGGCTTTTGAATTAACTACCTTCTGGCTGCATGCAAAAACTGTATTCTGCAAAAAATGACTACTTAAGTAGCATGAATTTTTCTCCCTGATTTTCGATGGCCTTGAAAATTCAATTATATTTTATGAAAAACATACAAAGAAATATTACTTCTTTTACTCATTCGGTAGAAAGTTCTGTCTCCTTCCAATCGTATATTCGAAGGAAGTGTATAATGCGGTTTTTAAAAACTTTTTCAATCTCCGAATAATTTTGAAGCCGCTCTACCGTTACACTTGGATTCAGGGTTTACAATCTACAAGCCGTATATTTTCCGCGTACGGAAAACCGCACATTTCTCTATGGTACTAAAAGGGAACTATATAGGGTTCATAAAATTTAGCAGTGGATTTGATCCATATTGTTAACTTCACAAGCCACATTAGTAAATACAGAGGCATGACAATTTATAAACAGTCATTTCACGGTATTTGAAAGTCTCACAATTAGAACCTTTTTTATAACCAAATTATGTCCCTCAGTCGAGTATAAAATTGGAAGAAAGCAGAATCTTCTACCGAATGAGCAAAATAATGAATATTTTTGTGCATGTTTACCATGAACTATAATTGGGCATTTAGGGGCATCGAAATCAATGCGAACAATGCATGCTACGCGAGTAGTCATTTTTATTACAGAGTGTAGTTTTCGACTGCCGCCTGAAGAAAGTTCATTCGAAAGCCGGCATCCTGGGGTAACTGAAGTATTATAGAATTGTTCTGCAGGCTGATTAGTTTTACAAACCTACTTAATTAGTCCTTTCGAAAGGAAAACGCATTTCGGAATTTCGGTCGCTATTTCATGAGTTAGCCAATCTACTCTAAAATTCATTTACCAATTATATCTTACAAGTACGCATAAGAGAGTCTTTAAGGTAGCATTTGTGTGATAAGTGATCACATTTCCGTATGCTAGTATATTAATTTGTGATAAGGTTTGGACGATGTGGCAGTCACTTTTGACTGATATTATAGAATCCAACGTACGGTTAATATTCAGGCAAAAACACTGGGGCCGTGTGGAATCTTTAATAACTATACGGCTCAGTTCAAAATTCCCCGGTCAAAAATGTTGCTCAATTTTCACCTGAAAAAAAGCCGACACCAGATTAAATGTTACGGAGGTCCCACTGCGCGACATATACAGCTGTTGTTTCGTCACCGTCGGTTATTCGAATGAAAGCCTGTTCTGGTACGGAATCCTGAAAAGGTAAAAATATAGCCAAGTCTAAACAAGGCGCATTCTCAGTAAGCATTCATATGCTTTTCAAAACTGCTTTTATAATGTAAAGTGTTCTAATTTGTTTCAACAATATAGATGAAGTACCTAATCAAATGCCTGAGATTTCGCATGACTCAAAAGACTGCAACAAAGAGAAATCTGGAACAGACATAACATTCAAGCCTTTTATCCTCAAAAATAACAGTATTACCGGTTTTAAAAGTGCTTTTTTATAGTTTAATTCAAAATCAAGCGTCTTGCAAAAACGGACAAACGAGTCCAAAGCAGAATGTACTGCGATCTGAAGAATTGAAAAAACTCGCCGATGGTCGCCGACCTCATCTAGAGACTCCATCTCACGCAAACTACAAGAAACTTACCCTCAATCTCAAACATTCTTTTACCAACCGCTGTACCCACCTCAATGCCACTCCCAGAGGAGTTTTTGGCTTTTAACGAAGTTGTACATTTTTGTTTTTCTTTGGCGACAAACTTCAGCTTAAGTTCAAAACATCGGAGTAATAGGTCTGTGAATAGAGGGACTACCCTTTCTTCCAGGTCATCCAGATGTGGGTTTGAAAATGGTCATGAATAGGCACCCCGGTTCCCACGGACTTTGTTCATATCGCGGGGCAAAATATTCTGCCATTATGCGTACTACTTTAACCGTCATATACTTCGCCAAAGTTTCGAAACCTAGTGATAAATAATATAGGAGGCGGCTGTTTGATGTTTTGCCGAACGCTCTGTGTGCCACGGATTTGTGCTGTGCGTGACCGACCTCGTGAAATTTTGAATGAAATGATGAAATGGGTTTGCGATTAGGAAGGATTACTTGGGCGCGGTTGTAATACTGATTATCTTGCGGCATAACCCTATATTATTTCGGACTGGGCAGGATGTTAGCTTTTGAAAACACTGCTTTTCAATCGCCTGTACAAACCGTGCTCGGTAAAAAATGACTACTGAAGTAGCATGCATTCCTCCCGTTGATTTTCGATAGTCTCGCAAATTTAAATATACCTTATAGAAACCATAAACAAAAATATGCTTTCTTTCAGTCGCTCGATAGAGAATCACATCTTTTTTAGACATTATACTCGATGGAGTATAATAAGGTTTTAAGAAAGTTTTTTAATTCCAGAATACTTTGGAGTCTGATCAGTCGGTGCATTACCGTTTAGTGGTTTCAGTATACGAGGAGCACGCGTTCCGCGTAAACAAAATCACATAGTTTTCTATTCCTTTGAAAAGATACCATAATGCGTCCATAAAAGTTTGCAGTGGATGTGGACTATGTTGTGCATTTCGTGAGGAGCTTTAGTAAACGGCCAGGTACGATGCTATGATAATGGACATTGCACGGTCTTAACAAATCTCATAATAAGAAACCGTTTTAGAACCTAATTATAATATTTCTTCGAGTATAAAATGTAAAAAAGATGTGATTCTCCATCAAACGACCTAAGGAAAGCACATTTTTGTTTGTGGTTTCTGTAAGATATATTTGAATTTGCGAGACCATCGAAAATAAACGGGAGAAATGCATGCTACTTATGTAGTCATTTGTTACCGAGCACGGTTTGTACAGGCGATTGAAAAGCAGTGTTTTCAAAAGCTGACATCCTGCCCAGTTTGAAATAATATAGGGTTATGCCGTAAGATAATCAGTATTACAACCGCACCCAAGTAATCCTTCCTAATCGAAAACGCATTTTGGAATTTTAACCAACATTTCACGAGATCGGTCACTCACTGTTTAACTGCACCATAGACAATAATGTTGAATGCTATGTCAAATTTACGAAGCTGGATACAATTTCAAATCTATCAAAACCCTATTCCAGGCACATAAAAAGTGTCGTTGGTTCTGCTTACGCCTATGTTCACACGAATGCAATGAATATACAGAAACAGGAACCATTTGAACATCAGAATAACAATTTGAAATGTGTCTTGTTTAATTTCCGCGTAGTTTTTCTGCGTTCGTTACCAGGCGTAAGGGCAATTTAAAACCACGTTGATTAGCTTGTGACCCAGGGAATTATTTTGTGTTTGACTGAAGATTGAGACGCTAGGCATCCATTAGGCAGTTACGCTCTAGTACTGACCGCGCCAATCTTTGAGCGTCCCTGAGATTAGTGCATGTTATATCGGTATCTTTGTGCTTTTTTAATGAACGACTTGTTTAAATTGCACCAATAGTAAGGAATCTCAGTAATTCATCGTTAGGCCGGCGCCAACGATGTTAGCTTCCTTATGCAAGCGTTTGACCATAGCATATGCATGCACAACAACCTAGTTATTATGGAATCTTTTCCTTGTTACTAGCTTGTGTTTCAACATACTGCCAAGTTCGAACTTCCTGCGTTAGTCACAAAAGGTTTATCATAAATTCTGTATGGGTTTTTCTGCATACTCACGACTTTAAGTATGGAGTATAAAAATTAGCAACGAAGCACTACACTTAATATCAGCCAATCCGCGAACGAGTTGAATGCAGAAATTAACAATAGGTGTGCAAATTGGATAATAAAGACACAGCAGCTTACAACAGATAAAAATGACTCGTCATACTCTCTGAAGAGTGTTTGTGTGATATCACTAAAAGTTTGTACAGACGGAGACACTTACCCAACTGATGCTTGACTTTAAATTTATTTTTATGCAAGGCCTCTTCAGTAACAAATTTCAGAGTCAGTGTGTTCTCCTTCGACGCTATGGGTGCTGGCAAATCAAATCCACATAGTTTGCGTAGCGCAGGTGAAGATTCTGAAGGACCATCGAATATTTCGAGGTAGTTATTTCGGCAGTCTGGTTGATCCTCAAGCTAAAGCATGCAGTCAAAAATGAATAACTATTTTCAGTGGGTCACATATTTGCAGCCATTATTTATGTTTAAATGCGTCAAAAAGCCATGGAAGTGACATGTGCAAGAACCATAAGCAGAAAACGTTATGAAGTACGTCTCTATATGACACCCAATTGTTTGATTTAGGCAAATAGATATCCATTAGAATAATTTGCAATTTTTCCACTAAGACGTTTAAGCCGCTAGAAGCGCAGAGGATAAGGATTACTTATGCAAAAACACGAAAGGATGAAAAGCCCCGTCGCATAAAAGTGAATGAAATTCCAGAGGAAAAAAAATTCATCTATTCTGACGCTGGTAATATTAACTCTTGCATAAATCCCGAAACTAAGCATTGAGGTAGCCATAATACAAAACCTAGCTCATAATCTTCTCTTACTTATGAATGTAGCCCTAAGCTTAACTTTAACCCCAACACAACCTCTAAAAATATCCTCGAGCATGACCAGCCTTAATCTTAACCCAAGCTATAGCACTGACCTTAATCCTCACCCTACCTCAACCATAGCCATATCGTCATCCTTAACCCAAACCATAATTACCCTTCGCAGATAGAGGTTAATTGCCCTTGATGTTACCGTACAGCCAGACGTTTTAAGGGGTTTCCTTGTTCTTATTTGCTCTTTGCTGTTTGCCTAGATTTATGTTCCACGTGCACTAACTTAATTGGTTCTGCCACCGGCAGTGGGCCTCAGAGATTATTGCCAATATGCCTTATGCTACCTAAATAGTATAAGCAGACAAGATATAGGAATATAGTTCATGCGGGGTCGGGTTGCTTCTCCGCTGCCTTATCGTGGCATAGCCGACAAACAGTGTTGGCATTGCCATAAGCGACCTGCAGTCGTAAACATAATACCGCAAACTTTTCTGCCTCGTTTCCAGACTGCATCTGTTGTACGTCAGCAGATTGCGTAGGATTTCGGAGCTACTGCAGCGAGAGGAGCCTACTAACTGCTTGTCCTAACCTCAGGATGCGGTGGTGAGACCCTTAAAATTACTGTTTACGGGAATGTAACGAACACATCTGGTACACACATGCGTCATATCTCGAATTATTTCCTTGGTTGGGGACGCCAGCTGACCTCCAGTAAAGCGGACATTGAAGGGGAATTAGTGCAGTGGTAAGGGGACGCTCACCGATCGTTCATACGCAAATCACTCCTTCCTTTTTTACCTTACGGGCTCTCTCTCGAGCCCAACCAGCAGCCGCACAACGGCGCATGATATAGGCAGTATGTTATTACCGGCAAAGACAAGGGACACTGGAATGGCCATTTCTGGCTTAGTAGCCGTTGTCAGCCAGTCATACCCAACCTCAAAATATGGAACACCCGGGGCTCAAACTCGCAAACTGTTATAAGTCCACGCCTCTATCCACTGGACCACGAGCCCCTTGTTCTGTCGGTCTCGATCGGAAATATATAATGGTAGGGGGACGCTCATTGATCGTTCTTACGGAACTCACTAGTTCCGTTTTGCCTCGAACCTTGGAGGTTCCACACTTCGGGGTTGAGTATGACTGGCTGACAACGGCTACTAAGCCAGAAATGGTCATTCCAGTCTCCCTTGACTTTGTCGGTTATAACACACTGCCTATACCATACGCCGCTATGCGGTTGCTGGTTAGGTTCGAGAGAGGGCCCGTAAGGCATTGACATAAGCGGCCTGCAGTCGTGAACATAATACCGCAAACTTTTCTGACTCGCTTCCTGACTGCAACTGTTGAAAGCATATGTCCGCAGATTGTGTAGCATTTTGGGGCTACTTCAGCGAGAGAATAGCCTTCTAGCTTCCTGTCCTCACTTCAAGAGGCGGTGGTGAGACCCTTAACGTTACTGTTTGCGGGAGTGTAACGAGCACATTTGGTTCACAGATGCGTTATGTCTCAAATTATACGCCTGGTTGGGGGGCGCCAGCTGACCTTCAGTACAGGCGATATTGAAGGGAAATTAGCGCAACCGACGGCTTTTCCCTTTCCTAGCGAGGTTTACTCACCCTGCTCCTCATTAAATGACTCGATAGGGGACACACCGATTGTGCCTGGGCTTGATTGTCTGTTGCTTCAGAGCTGACACGCTGTGCGCAATATTGGATGTTGCAACTACCAACACCGCTCTTACACAATGCTACGCGGCAACATATTTGCCCTACGTTGTCTGCGGAATTACTTGACGTAGGTACCTCAAAAAAAGTAAAATTTCGCAGGATAAAGGAATACCACAATGCCTTTTGTCCTTCACCTCTCTCTCTCTCCCACACTCTTGCGTGGTTTGTAAATAATTACTCAGACCTCCACTTGCCGTCTTCGTAGCCATATTTGTCTCAACGCATTAGATTATCGCCATGAGACGCAGCAAGTGGCCTAATAAGAAGACCTCTGAAGACAGCGGTCACTAGCGTTTTCCCGCGGCGAACTTACGTGTATGTTTCACTAACTCTCCCCTCCTACGCTTGGGAGGTAAAGACCGACTCCCGTTGCAGGCCACATCGATGTGCATTTATTCATTCACTTGCTCCTGTGGAGCGGGATGCATTGGCCGTACAACGAGGCGCTTGAAAAAAGAGAGTACGTGAACACATACCGGCCTGGCTAGGCAGAGGTGAAAACGAACCGATTCCGAGTTCTATTTTCGCACATCTTGTCGATAAGAATCCCCGAGTCGATGCCAAAGACGCCTTTCAGGTTGTCTGCCGGACACCAGCAAGCTTCTCCAGAGGTCTACGCCAACGGGTGCTAGCTACAACCGAGGCAGTGGCTATACGACTAGCCAATGCAGTGCTATGTTGTCAGAAGACGTTGACACAGGCGCTCTGTCTTCCATGGCCAACGCCGACCCCAGGTGATGATTGCACGTCGCCCCAACCTCCAGATGGCAGTGGTGTGTGCTCAACGTACCCGATTTACAAACATCACGCCCAGTCTATGTCACCCCCCTCGCACCATTGACCCAATGACCAAAACACACCTCGCTATGCAAGCGGCGTGGAAACGATGAGTGTTAATAGCCTCTCTTATAAGCCCTGTACCTCCGCATATTTTCATCTTCTCTGTAACTGTTTTGGCCTGATGACGAGTTACCGAAAACACGTATTTGCCAAATTGACTTCTCAATTTTAACATGGAAATATTCGCAGAACTTAGATAATGCTAATTTATTGGAGCCAATTCTACATGCCGATTGCGCGTAGATGCAACCTGGGGTATTTACAGCAGCGGTCATATTTGTGCTTACTTTAAATTCCTCAAACAGTAGGACAATGAACAATCCATTGGGAACCTCAATTGTCCAGATGCATTTCCTGTATTGGTGCGGGAATTCAGGGCTGATGATGCTGCCCTCGCCCGCCTTCAAGTAGCCACCACACCCGGATGCTGCAAGGAAATGTATCAATGAATCGCCGAACTTGTGTGATTTTGAGCCCAAATAATTTGATTAATGTAAACTAGACGACCTATCTTATAAAATGTCGAGACCGGTATTTGAGCAGAAGGGACGGCATATATTTGGTGTGGTTATTTTTGTTAGCAGAATTGATTAGACTCCCAAAAAGCCCTTTTCTAAAGAAGTCATGTTAGTTCAGTTTTATCTAGGGGAAACGGACCAAAATTAGGCAAATGTTGACACCTCCGGATATCCACTTAATTTCCTATTCTAATAAGTGTCCCCTATTAAAACCCTAAATTGTGACTTTTATGTCATGAAAATTAGACCAAATCAAGCATATAAAACACATTATTCTCATGAATCAAAACATAACTTGCTCTTCTTAAATTCTATTTAGAACAACTGTAACGTTCTATATCGGTAAACGCAGTAATAAGCTTGTCCGACTGTGTTTGTTTTACTACACTGGGAACCAGTAAGCGCAAACACGTATATATAAATTGCGCGCTACATGCCGCCACTTTTCTTCGTCACGCCGTGCAGCAAAGATGTCAAAACAGTCCCTATCGTAAGTTGAGTTTGGACGGATACCAAAATTGGCAGCCGAGGGGCTGTCGCCTGAGTCGTTAGCTAGTATTTTCAACATTAGCCAGGTCACTCTCTGGAGAATTTTTTATAATAAAACGATGCCTAGAACTAAGCAAGGTGGGCCAGGACGGTCCATTAGCATGCAAGACGACGATTTCATTCGTCGGACACCGAAAAAGCATCATTATATGCCCCTTAAGGCTAGTTACAGAAAACACCTATCAATGATTTTTTGCGCATAATTAGAAAAAGAATGAAAGAGTTCGATCCTCATCAGCAAAACGCCATGACAAAGCCATTTCTAAGTATAAAACTTATTAGAGAACGTTTTTTGTTTGCTCAAATATATATTGATCACAGACTTTCCTTCTGGAAAAGCGTTTACTTTTGTGATCGGGTCTTATTTTTAGACAAGCCTCTGAAGTCGGCCCAGGTGGTCATATGTGGGAAGAACTTTCCACGAGAGCACACTACGTCGACACCTGGTGGTTTGGATGACCATCAAATTCGGAGAGCGACCGGTCTGGCGTTAAACAGCGGAGACAATAAATAATAAGGTGTTCATCGACATTGTAAAGGATGCCTTCGGTTACAGCGGCATTAATCGACGTCAAATAGACACTGTAATGCTGCAGGATAACGCCCTGTCCACCTCTCAGAGGAGGCATGATTCCAATTCAGCTTACGACTATAATCTAATATTTTAGACCACAGCAGGCCTTCGAAGCATTTTTATCTCCGCCAACAGCCCGCACCTAAATTCCATCAAAATCTTTTTGTACTAATCAAAAGAAATTAGGACAAGGCAAGGAAATATATTTCTATGGGACAGAAGTTGGAATTTTTGCCTAATAATAACAGTGCGTGACTGATCTCATGAAATGTTGGCCGAAAGTGTGAAATTTATTTTCGATTAGGAAGGATTACTTAGGTGAGGTTGTAATATTGGTCAGCATGCAGCATAATCTTATAGCCGTTTGGAATGAGCAGGATGTCGGCTTTTGGATGCAGTCCTTTTCGACCTCCTGCAGAAACCTCGCTCTGCAAAAAATGACTACTTAAGCAGCATGCATTTTACGTACTGATTTTCGATGGTCTTATAAATTTAAATATATTTTATAGAAAATGTGCACAAGAATATGCCCTCTTCTACTCATTTGGTAGAAAATCAAACTGTCTTCATATTTTATACCTGAAGAAAGTGTTTACTTAGCTTTTTAAAAATTTTCTAATTATGGAATTGTTAAGACCGTGCGATGTCCGTATATACAACATCGCACATATCAATTTACCAGGGCTTCTCATGAAACGTATATCCCAGTCCGGATCCATTGCAAAATTTTGTGAACTCTACATGGTATCTTCTGAAAGACACAGAGAAATATATGATTTTCCTTACGCGGAAAGCATGCACCGTGTAATTCAAAATCGCTAAACGCTAATGCATTGGCCGAGCTGGCTTAAAATTATTTGAGAATCGAAAACTTTTTTAAAACCTAAGTATACACTTTCTTCAGGTATAAAATATGAAGACAGTTTGATTTTCTACCAAATGAGTAGAAGAGGGCATATACTTGTGCACATTTTCTATAAGATATATTTAAATTTATAAGACCATCGAAAATCAGTACGAAAAATGCATGCTGCTTAAGTAGTCATTTTTTGCAGAGCGAGGTTTCTGCAGGAGGTCGAAAAGGACTGCATCCAAAAGCCGACATCCTGCTCATTCCAAAAGGCTATAAGATTATGCTGCATGCTGACCAATATTACAACCTCACCTAAGTAATCCTTCCTAATCGAAAATACATTTCACACTTTCGGCCAACATTTCATGAGATCGGTCACGCACTGTACATAGACTAAACCATCATAGACGACTTGGTAGTCTCCATACCCTCTCGCCTTACTGCAACTTTAAAAGCTAAAGGACAATCAACAAAGTATTAACACGTGGTACTTGTTACTGTTTTTTTATTTTTTGTCGTTTTGTGTAATTTTCCTTCTTTGGTGACAGTTATACTAGAGCCTGAATAGTTGGCCTGTCATAAAGTCGATTTTTTGATTTGGTTGTTTTTCAGATATTAAGTTATTTCTTAGTCAATGAATATTACCTTATAAACCAACGTATGCCGTGTTTTGAAGCCCGGTCTTATATTTAACGTATATTTAACTTTCGTGAATGCAGGGTGGCCGTATCATACGCTACGGCTATTCAAATTTACAGTTCGTGACATTTCATCAGATAGGTCACGAACTGTACACTGTGCATAGCGCATGCGTTTATGAAAGGTGTTAGGGGATCACAATACTGCATGCTGCATTGGTTTTATCCTGTTTAGATTCCTTGGCTACCCGCCAGATAAGGTGAGCAGGCGGTATTAATTGTTCACTACATCCAGGCAAGTATGAAAAAAATAGTGTAGACAACCGTTATGCGGTTGCCTTAATAATGGCAATAAACCCGCCAGGCAAAAGATCAGGGAGCTCACCTTGACAGGATGTTCCATCCGGAAGAAGATCATAACCTCTATGACATTGACACTCGTATCCGCCCGGAGTGTTGACGCATACTTGTTCGCAGTTGTGAGTCCCAGGTACGCATTGACCCATGTCCGTATGGGAAACTAAAAGTAAGGAACAATTCGCAACCAATATATTTCTCAGTTTCAATGATTTTCGCACCACACAAGTACTCCGAACCACGGAATTTTAAACGATATTTTGAGTAAGGGCCGGCAGAGCGGTTCTTGAGCCAGCTGCACTGGTCAGTCCAAATAGTTATCAAAATCAGCATTTTTCCAGTCGTCAACACAATTTAAGGCAGTGTTTTTGCTGCCAGGTATGCGTCATCTCATATAAGACCATTAGAAGTATTTGTTACACCAGCTAACATTAAAAGCTAGGGAGGGCAATATCTGCCGGGAAACCATTAATTGTATTCTTGTTTGAAAAGTCAATTAGGCAAATGCACAGCGGCCCTGGCTGCCAATTTCCTTTCCATCCGTAAGCGCATGCGAATTCATACAAGCAATTTGGGTTGGCATGCATCAGCAAGGCATCCTTTGCCCGGTCAGTTGAAAGGCTTTTAGTGGAAGTGGCATCAAATGTGCTTCGTATAAGTGGTTTAACTTTTGCATGCATATTTGGTTTGATTTAGGTCACGAATTACAGTACGGCATTACTTTAACCACATCTGCGAGGAAAACAGGAGGGATAAAAGGTGGACTGTCAAATTAACTTTCGAAAGTTTTTCCTGTCGTCTGAATTGCAAACGAACGCATTAAAAAATGACTGGATTAATTTAAAGCAATATGATACTGAGGTGTGTATTTTACGAGCAAAATGCCCGTATTAAGACGTGCGTTCTTAGTGTTCAAATGACTATCTTTGACCCAACTAATCGCTGAGTAATTTGAGTGGATAAGAATATGGTTTATGATCGTGGCTACTTAATACGGGGATGCAGTTTACTAAAAGACAATAACCAGAGATATTTCTTTGTGCGGACCAAAAATAAAACATAAATAGACCTCGAGGATGCAGTTTTGTGTGGGTGGTCAAGATGCTTTAAGGTAGTCATCAGAGCAAAAATACGAAGACACTGTACCTTTTGACAATGACCATTAAGGGGCATTTAATTAAATTAATTTTATTATTAAATGGTATAACTAGCATTTCTTCTAGTTGTTGGCAGTACTGAGGAACAAAACAGGTGAGGCCATACAGTTTTTAAATGCTTAGCTCTTTTGCTTAACATAAACGATATTGAAGTAACCAACCTCGGCCATAAATCATAAGTTCGCAATTGAATGCTTACGAAATCACCATATTCGTGTGCGTTGGCAAAATCGCAAACTGCGGGACGGTTCTCAGCTGAGAGGTTTGCGTAATTACGAGCTGACGACGAGTAAGTTGAATGTGCATGGTATCATTAAAATGTTGCAAAAGTCAGGAACACGTACCCTTCTCAAATCTGGCCGCGAATCCTCTTTTATTGAAGACGCCATCAGAAACGAATTGCACCGTCATGGTGTTCTTTGTCGAGGTTATTGGTGCCGGTATCTCAGACCCACATAAGGTGCGCAATAAAGGTGAAGATTCTGAGGGACCATCGAAGATATCCAAGTAATTGAATTGACAGTTCGGCTGATTCTCAAACTAAAAAAACATTTGCGGTAGCATAAATTGGTGTCTATCGCAGATCGCTATTCCATGTCAACTTTGAATAACGGTATGCGCCGGCGCAGACCCTTCCAGAAACAGCCATTGCGGTGACCTATCTGGCAGCGTATGTTCTGTAAACCCACCTCGAAACAATTAACCCCAGTCCCGTGTAATACGGCAGTGGTGGTAATATGGGGTTTCACGGGCGGGCTATCACCGCG
The DNA here is from genome assembly GCA_902702965.1 of Spirometra erinaceieuropaei. NCBI lineage: Eukaryota > Metazoa > Platyhelminthes > Cestoda > Diphyllobothriidea > Diphyllobothriidae > Spirometra > Spirometra erinaceieuropaei. The sequence continues at coordinate 454,362 of CACRXP010000127.1, forward strand.
GAGAGGGAACGCAATTAAGACAGGAAAACACAAAAAGAGTGATTTTAGACCGATATTATTTTCTTATAAAAAAAGACGGGACTCAGCGCGTTACTTGGAACCTAAATACAAAGCGACTCTCAAAAACGCATTTAAAGAAACTGTCACTTGCAAATATAAAGCAAATCAGGAAGCGATGGAACGAACAACTGAAGGAAAGACGAACAGTAAATCCAAATATCGCAAATGTTGAAATTTGCTGCGAGTTAGTGTAACGCAAATGCATGCTGAAGGAGCCGCAAAAATACAAATTAACGAGCAAGAAAAAAGTCAAATAACGCAAGTACGATCGAAAATTAGCATCTATACAAAAAGAAAATTAGGAAATAAAGGCAATATAACGATAAGTTTTAAGCAAATATTTTTACATAAACGCAGGGAAGTTTAACCGTCCGATTTTCATTTTTTTAAAGGACTATGCGTAAGTATTCTTAAAAAGTAAATAACGCAGCCGTACGCGTTCAACAAAAGACACCGTTTGGCGATGCCGAGGAAGCCGAGTGTTTGTGTTTTAACCGAGCCAAAGTAAACCAGAACGCAGCCGGCGATATTTAGAGCACGCGCTGTATGGTAAGTATTGATATAGTCTAAAAAGGCTTAACTATGTTTTAGGAGAAATAACTGCGCCACGACGCATAGAATCAATAATAAATGGCGTTTCATTTACATTTGGGAAACTAGGAAAACAAGACAAGACACAAGGAGTAAAGGAGTGGGGGGAGGGAAAGCATCACGCCAGGCAATTAATCACGAAAATGGTCATATTGAAACAACGCGGCACATGCAGTTATATCAAAGTGCTAGATAACACACAAGAAGAGACTTTCTGTAATTATGCATTAGTAAACAGACCAAGGTCCATCAAAGTAAATATAGTAGTTACTTACACATGCTAAACCCACTGGGATCACACGACCCAGCCTTACTGCAGATATTTTTGTTTGACAGTACTTGACGTTTGTTGACGCCAAAATCAGCCTTTTGTAGATTAATAAAGGCCATTTCACAGCGGTTCTTTGGCTTAGGTGCATCTGATTGACATGTCGTATTGTAAAAATATATAGCATAATGCGCCGGCGCGGTTCCAAAATAGTGCATGCTAGGAAAACTTTAAACGGGCAATAGCTGGCGAACAAAGCACCAACAAGCTGTTAGCAAGCACAAATATGCGTTCGGCAACGTCCAGGCTGTGACTGACACGTCAAGACTGAACAGTGTTCATCACCTTGCCTAGGGCTACAAAATACATAACTACTTTAGCAGTCCCCTTTTATCGGAACTGACCGCTCCCGTTGTCACTTTTGACCAACTGAATTCACTTTATTAAATTCATATACAGTACTTGCAACAGCCGTTTTGGCGCTTACTTCAAACCTATCGAACGCAATGTAAACGAAGGATCCAGCGGGAACTTCAATTTTCCAGACGCATTTACTGTTCGGCGGATATTGGTCCGGAAAACCAGGGCTTGTAATGTAGTCCTTGTCCGTCCTGAAGTAGCCACCGCACGCAACCACTGAAAGGAAATATATTCGCGAAATTTCCAAACGTTGCTATTAATAAATCAAAATATTGAAGAAGTTTAATGGCATTGACCATGCACGTCTGCTATGGGAAATCCATCTTTCTTACACAGACTACCCATTTAATTGCCCGTTAAGCTGGAACTACCATTTGGTTGCCGCATCCAGGATCACTCTGAACAGAAACACTCAGAATAAAAGGAAAAACAGCTCCAGCGATAAAAAATGCTCCAAACATGTGAGTTCTGCAAGGCGAAATTAATATGAACCTGCGAAATTAAGGAACTGGCAACTTACATTGACAAGATTTGTCATCTGGAAGAAGATTGTATCCATTTTGACACTGACACTTGTAACCACCCGGAACGTTAATGCAGGATTGTTCACAGCCGTGATTCGCGGTTGCGCACTGGTCAACTTCGGCACAGAAAAATATAAATAACAAATATTTCACAATCACCGCAGAACTATGTCTTTTAGGATTTCGTAACCTAAGCTATCTTGTTGAAAATAGGCTCCCGTAGTAGGTCGATCGGTCAAGTTGTGCTGGGTGACCCAGAGAGATCATATGATCAACTGTGTTTCATGGCACCCGTACACGACAACATAGTTAACGTAGTATTTTGTGGGAAACAAGGCAGAATTTCTGCGGTTAGGCGTACATGATGCATACAAACAAACTGAAAAGATTTCTGACACCGGCTTGCGTTGAAATTTAGAAAGGACAAAATTTGCCGGAAAAACATTTAAGTAAATATTTTTAACGCATAAACTATATGAAGGCGTCATAAGATTAGTTTCCTTCGCGAACTATATTGCGATATTTTTAGTAAACGTATAAGTTTACTTTGCGTATGCGTAAAAAGCCACTCAAAAAGGGTATTTTTTAACTTACATGTCGCCTTCTGCAAGGGGCAGGCGTAGTTAATCATGTCACTACCTAAATGTTTTAATAAAATTTAGACTGCTGACGAACACTTTATTCATAGTTAGGCGTGTCGTCTTCGTGCACGCGGTGCTATGGGCTCTTCAGTATAATTTTGGTTGCATAGGATCCATTAGGGCGTGCAGAGATGAATAATGTCCTAAGCTGCGTAGCAATAGTCAGCTGGTAACTATTCTTTACAAGGATTGAGGTCTCCACTGTGCTACCCAAACCAGTAACCATGATGCGGGGAACTGAAACGATAAGTTTTAAACATATAGAACACCATATTTTGCTTTTTTATAAAGTTCCTCCAGAAACATGTCACAGCTCTTGCAGGATATGGGCCAAAGTTGTTTCATCTGTCAGCGCGTTTTTGTCTCTATATGCGAAAATTTACGTTACCCTGCATTTGGTCGGTTTCCCCTGTACGCCACTGCTCTTGATGAAGTCTGAAAATACGACCGTATTTGTCTTTGCGGGAAATATAACTTCATAACAAAAATTGGCGCATTTGAAAATGAATATTATCAGTCGCCTTAATTTGATAGAAGTGACCGTAATGAAACACTTTTTGTAGAACACCAGACGTTTGGTCGATTTCAAATCATGTTTTTTGCCTTAAGACGCGATATTAACAACTTCAGAAAATCTTTGTTTACACATTCCAATATCGTTGCGGAATTTATGAATACATTATAAATAACCATGCAAGGGCTCATCATCAGTATGTAATTTTGACTTTTGAGTATTTGGCAAGATAATGCCAATGCATTTTACGCTCCCCTAATACGTATTATAGAAACGGAACAGGTAGTACCCTAGTAATCTGAGCACTATATTTGTATTTATATGTCCAATCGTCCGCGCGTTTATGACTGTACAACAGGATCTAAAAGACGGCAAATGCTACGAACATGGCTACGATGTAAAGCCACAACTCCTTCGTCTGTAGCATAAAAAATCTGATAATTTGGGAAGGAAATTGCAATCTTTTAGTGACTTCGCCATAGACGTTAGTCAACTTTGTGGACACCCCTAAACGAAGTATTATGTTAGGAAATTTGTTAAAAAGACAAGCCTTTGTTTTATGATCTGCGTTATATGAGGGCATAATGTACGCTGAGCGTCGTCGTGAAAGTCTATTTTCAAACAGTTAGTTTTCGTGCATGGTTTATTATTCGACCATGATCGGAACAACTATATATGTCGAAATGATGCTCATGAAACCGCTGCCTTGGTGAATGCCTTTAAGATACCTTATTTTTAAGGTTTTTATAGGCGTAAAGTACGGGGCTTATTGTATTGGGCACTAGATAAAAAATTCTCACAGGCGCAGAGCATTTATCGGGAAATCTTCATAACTCGATCGACCCCGCCCTTTCAAAATCAGGCGTTAATTTTACGGAAAAATCTTTTCTATGTTCACAAAGTTATATGCTGTCGATCGCATTCGCTATTTATATTTATATGCACTAGTTACTGGACTCCCCATCAGCATGCAGCCATAGGAAAAGGTTCATTCCTTTGCGGTCTCCATCTGGGGAATTAACTGAAGTCCTCTGTACTTTAATCAACTATATATTTCATAATATAAAATCGCTTAATGTGCAGCGGCCTCGCGCAATAAACTTATAAAAAGCCGAGCCGGACACAATGAAGATGACGTTGGGCCGAATTCCATACGGCAGTAATTTCTAGAGGTTACTGCGTGTTTACCGTTTAGATTATTTGGGCTTCTGCATGGACAGGTTTCGCGTTATTCTAAATCCTTAATTTACTAATTTAACCCTACCTATGCCTATTCGACAGTTTTTATGTCTTTATAAGTCAGCTACTTTTAACCAACCAAAATGAATTTCAAATAATTATTTAGTCTTTTTAACTGAGGGTCACTATTAATTACTTTGGTGCTTCGGAAAATGCGTTTCTACTGCTTTCAGATTAGGTAGTGTTTTAAATTAACTGCGCAGGTTTTCACGAGTTAGGTCATCTAGCATACTGATATGGTATCAATGAAATATAGCAAATGCCAGAGAAACTCACCCATTATAAATCCTGCTGAGAAACGTCTTTTATTGTACACGTCATCAGAGACGAATTTAATAGTCATGGTGTTCCTCGTCGAGGTTAGAGGTGCCGGTAAATCAGACCCACATAACTTACGCAGCAAAGGTGAAGACTCCGATGGACCATCGAAGATTTCCAAGTGGTTGAATGGACAGTCTGATTGATCTTCAATCTACGGAGGACAGAATTCAGTAATGATTGATCGCTTTCAACAGAACATACTGTTCCACTTACGATTATTGTGTAATGTGGTCATCTGACGGTTCCTGGAGTATCGGTCACAAACATCATCTCACGTTAGCATGATTTTCTGCCTCGTAGCATTGATGCAGCCGATGGTGCTCTGCGTTTTTACATGCATGTAGCAATTATCCCAGTGACATTGAGCCAATTTGCCGAGTAATCGTCACACCAACACCCGACACGAATGGCGAAATCGCAGCTATTGGCAACTCGGACGCGGACTGACAAGCCACCATCGCATCAATTACGATCCCAGAGGTGATTGTGAAAGCTGTTAATTACAGCGCGCATATGGTCCCACGGAAGCCACGTGCTATAAATACTGTACTCCTTGTGCCCCCATTACCCCTTATCTGCGACTGTCTCTGATGGTGGGTTCGAGTGAGAATCCGAAGCGTCGAGCTAATAAATAGCTTGTTCCAGTGATCACATTTGCGTCTTCTGAACTGCTTCCTCGAACCCGCCTGTTTGCTTCTATCAGGCTGTTCTTAGCTTGCGATGGTGTTTTTTGTGGTCCCTATCTGACGTTAAGCCCCTGCTCGTAAGTCATCTAAGACATTTTGGTTAGGACTGGCTTGTATGGCCCCGCAAACAAAATGAAAATAGTAACCGCCCGAAATACGGGTGGCTTTGGGCTAACTTCCAGTGAAATCAGGGGTGGATTTAAGGTAAGGGTTAGCGTCAGGTTAAGAATCCGGTTTAAGTTTATATCTAAAGTCACCGGTAAGGAAAGTCACAACCAAGTTGAGGACCAAGGCAAGGGCTAGTGTTAACTGCAAATGTAAGGTTTAGGGTACGATTATTGTCAAGACGTGGACTGCGGCTTAATTTTTTAGTGGGGTTATTGTTGGAGTTAGGACACCTGAAAAATTTTCCCTCCGGGAATTACGCGTAGGCGGGATGTCTATGTTCTCATACCATGTTTAATAAGCCAAATAAATCAGTCCCGCGTAGCAGCCATGCTGTACTAACTGCTTCGAGTGGTGGGCTAAACTAGGGGAGGGTATCTTGTACACACGTAGCCAAATCCGGTAGTCGGGCTGCCTGTCCCATACCTCCCGCAAGCTCAGAAAGGCTGACGACATGAGCAGAGGGCGTTTCATAGGTTCGAAGGCTAATTTCGGCGAATAACCCACTAAGGTAATTTGTCCGTCTAAGATAGAATTCAACAACTGTCTAAAAATGACTAGGGTATTATATTTGGTGGCAGAACTGCCAACATCCTTAAGAGTAAAAGAACTGAAGAAATGTATCCTAACCAAAAGCAGAACATCCATGATCTGTTTGCTGATCACAGGTTTTAGACACCGTCCATTTGGACAAAACATGTATTATTTACACCAGCAGCAAATGCAAATGTCGGAGTCATGAAACATTTCCGTGACCCAATGAGCAAACCTCTGGGATGCTACCATACTGACCGTCATGGATACCCTCGAGCTCGCACTGATAGAGGCTCGATCCCAATGATAAAGTAACCGGTTATTTTCTATGTGGAAAAGGCAGGCTGCGTATGGCATTCATTAAAATGGCACCAAACTAACAAATGCACAGATGCCGAAGTTTACTGCAACAGACGGAGGGAGCTGTGGAACAAATCCGTTGAGCACAAAGCTGTGGCAATCGAAATATGTGTTCGCCACGGCTACATGACAAACTTTTCCGGAGTCATAAAAATAAATTACGGTTTCCAAGGTTAGAAAACTTTCAGGCTGAATAATCATTCATACTGACGGAGTAGTTGCATCTCGTGGAGAGATGTTCCGTGTTTTTCCAGGACTTCCGATGTAATCCGTCTTCAGTTTAACAGGTTCATCAAAGATGTAGCCATGACAACTTTGAATGTTCACTTCCCTCCTAGAAGATCATTGGTGTAAAACAGCTCTGTAGCGGAAAAGCACGGCGAGCTTGCGTAATCTTAGCTGATATTCCCCAATATGGCGACTCACAGGACATGCAGTCTCTCCATCGTTTAAAAGGATGTGGCTACACGGCTATGGGCCCAGAACATCAAGAGTCTTTTCAATCATGGCATATATGAATCGGGGAGAACAAATTTCTGATAATCACAAAGAGTACTTATATCACAGACTAAAACTGTACTCATATGAGGACACCAGTATAATCGTACAGGTGGAATGCAAAAATTATCCCTAAATAATTCTTCGGATAAATTATTCGAAAAAATCGTATACCTGCTCATTAACGTCATTCACAAATGCAGTAGGCATTTTGAAAAAAAGAGCGCTATCACGATTATTTTCCTTGAAGCTCTTTCAAAGCAAGAACCCATCTGAGATATAGGGACCAGTACCACATTAGATTAGTAGATCCAAGGAAGGCTTTTAAGACAGTTCATCGCCAGGAATGGTGTGCTATCCTTCCGGAATTTAAGTGTTCGAGTAGAAAAATAAAAAGGTTAGGACAGCTACATGACGAAGTGATGGCGCTAACTACGGAAAATGGCGAACTTTCCTGAAACACCCATTGGTCGCACGGTTACGCATGAAACAAATATTCAGCTATGTGATTAGGTTAAAACTTGTTTGCATTCAAGTAAACAACGAAGGTTTGTCCATCGGTGACTGCGTCTGCATTGCCTAACAGCACGTTCCTATTAATCCCTTCTTATTTGAACCAGTTTTCCCGTTTTTCAGTTTTTCTCATTAACAATTAATTCAGTGGAAAACGTCATTTTTGTAAATTATAAGTGACTTTTTCGCTGGCTTTGGTTTGACTGTACTCCAAAGCACTTTGTATTTAAAGACCTCCTCCATGTTTGTAGATTAATTGCCGAGGAACCTGAGAAAGGGAGCTCAACACGTTAGATTCATATAGCCGAAATCACAAGATGAATAATGTGGAACTAAGAAGAAGAAACGATCGTTGGAACAAGGGCTTTATTCGCCTGAGGTTTCGGATTCTCACTTGAATCCATCATCAGAGACAGTGGCAGAAAAAAATACGTGGCAGCGGTACGGAGAAATGACGCTAACACTCAGCCCGCGGCCCATTTGACAAGACCCGACCCCACATTCAAGTTCGATGAGGCCGAAATTCTCGCGAGAGGGGATAATCGCGTGAGCCGCGAGTTGCTTGAGTCATAGTTCACGGAACCTCAATCTACCAACAAGTGCAACGACATCCCCACTCCATAGTCCGTGCTGAGGCATAGGCTGGCAAACGTAATTGACCACTCCGGGAGCGCGCAAGCCTGTGAGCCAGATGGCTGAGCCATCATCACGACAGCATCCCACACGGGTGATGACATTTCGCAATTAACAACTTGCATGCAGCCATCAAGCAATTAGCGCACCAGCGGACAGCGGCTAATTATCATAGGTATGCAGTAGCATAACGACTGCATCCTATAAATACTGCGATTTCCTGTGCACGAATCACCCTTTTCTGACACTGTCTCTGATGATGGATTCAAGTGAGAATCCGAAACGTCAGGCGAATAAAGCCCTTGTTCCAGCGATCGTTTCTTCTTCTTCTTCTTCTTCTTCTTCTTCTTCTTCTTCTTCTTCTTCTGATCAACTAGTTCTTGGAACTCGCATCTTCGCTTGTATCGGCAATGTGGAACTCACTGTTGAGTCACCCCTCCCAGTCGCATGAGACCGGCGAAGGACGTGTAGCTGGACATTAAACCGGTACCTGCGCTGTCTGTCTAGCCAATCACTGAGTACTTTTACAATACCAACCGTAGTGGCGGATAGATTTCAGCCCAAGTGTTTGAAACAACTTGGAGCAAGTCTAAAAACGACATTCCAAGGCATTTATATCACGTTCACGCATTAATGTACGCGAAAAAGTGGACAGTTAACTCCAGTCCCTTTTTAGCTCATTAGTCACGGTTACACACAAGCAGCATTTAGGAGAGAACACCGGTAAATTGTTCAAGCCCTCTTTCCCCGTTCCTTGGCTGGCACTTTGTCAACTCTCATCTAGAGCGCATCCGACTGCCCACGGTAGTGCTGTTGTTTCAGTAGTTCCTCGGGCTATGAGTGAAAGCGAAAATCCACGTGGTCTTCCTGAGATGTGGAACGAAAACAACCGACTGCGTGACGGCGAGGTTTGGTACTGCCTAGGCGTTTGGTCGGTACTGCTGCAGATCCCTTTTTGTGTCGACCCAGTACAGGTATCTGAGGTTCGATTTGCACCCCTAACTTTCTGTTGGCACGACATAAACTGTCTCGACATTCGACCCACAGAACATCAATGCGACTAGCGTCGCTTCCTTTAGACGAGTTTTTGGCTTCTGCAAATATGATGGATGGGGAAAATTCTCCTAGCGTTTTTACGGTCGTAAACGCACCAGACGAGGTTTGATTGTGAATGAAGTTTTTGTGCTGCGCTGGCCTTTTCGCGGTATAGTTGCGTTTTTACAAAACCAGAAATGATTCCCTTAGTCTCTTTTATCTTTATTTGGGAATATTTTGCGATTTTCGTTGCAATAATTAAATTCGCACTTTTCAAAAAAGCCAGGGACATAAAATGACTGTTCCAAAAACACATCAAATGCCTTCTAAGATCTCAGGTACAATACAGACAGTCATTGTGATCTCCAAATTCCGCATTTAGTCCTGAAAATCTAGTAAATCATTGAAGAACGTTTTCGGGTGGTATCTGCGCCCAAAGCGTTTGTATATCGCATTTGCACTTCTGATAATACATTGTCATATGCGATTTCCAATATCCGTCCCACAGAGTCTACTGAAAGTGATACTCGATAGTGAAAAATTGACTGACAATCTACAAATGCGCAAAGGTTTGCACTCTTGCGCATTCGTCTGTGGATGTTTTGCCCGAGCAAATACAAATTTAGTGCGATCAAAGAGTTTGGCTATATTTTTTAGATGAAACTTACGTCAAAGCTGTCGAAGGTCAGGACAACGGAGAATTCAGCATGCACTTCAATCCCCCAGAGACACTTAATGTTTGGTAGATATTGGCTTGGGAATCCGGGGCTGGTAACATTGCCCTTGGCCGCCTTCAGGTAGCCCCCACAAACGTCTAAAGTAGGAAAATACGTCAAAGAAATCGTCGGTTTTATGTACTTAACGGCATTAATATCGGAAAAGATTTATTTTATTCGAAATTCATATGCACATGTAAACTTATGTGGGACGTTTTCAGGCAGAATAATGCACGGGGACACTATCCGTTTCCTACATCAATTATTTTGGGTCATTTAAGATATATAAAAGTTATATAAAGAGACAACCACCAAGCCTGCGTTCTAGTGGAGATAAAGTGCTGCGGAAATTCTATTCACTGTTTTGCATCCAAGGCATTTTTGAAACACTCCCGACAATTAAAACATTTTGACATTTCCAATTGCTCACAGGCCCGCATCTGCCCTACGCGAGGTATTCTGTCGAGTAAAGGACCTGGTGCTCAGAGAACAGCTAGCAGACGTCATCTAGCGCGTCCCGTGCGCCAACTACCCCTATGTTTATATTGGCCATACAGGCTGATGTCTTAGGGCTCGCATTAACGAGCATAAGTTAGTCCCCGCATACGTGACCCTCTGTCTATCGTAGTCGCACACGCCCTTTAGTACGAGCACCGCTTCAATCAGGACGGTACTTAAGTGATTGCAATGGCTAATAACGGACAGGAGAGAAAATTCCTCGAGATCTGACATTCTGACACGACCAGCATCAACCGCCACGACAATCTAGATGCTCACTACGAGGGTTTACGTACACGCTCACTCTTTCCTTCCCACACTCTTACAACCGCTAACCCCCCACTCGGCCACATAGTAGTATGCTGTCAGGCCATCCCTCCTGGTGACACAGTAAACAACAACCGAAACTCTTAACACCTCCAACTGTGGTGCCCTGCCTCTTGGCCCCATCCCGCATCAATGACCAGCCGCCCGTATTCCCACTGGGTCGCAATTCTCCCTCTCTTCCTCCTCCTCCTCCTCCTCCTCCTCCTCCTCCACCTCTCTCACGCATCAGCTCTAAAGTCTGTCATCTGTCATGTCGCGGCATTGGACCTATTCTGCGGATCTCATTTTTTGCTCTGTTAATTTCGTCTGACGACGGATTGCTCTCACCAACTTCGAAATTCACGAATATAACTCGATTTTCCAAAGAGCCTTTTCGTTGTCATTATATCACGTCGAAGGTACACCACGTCAGTTACTAAAAGATCGATCTTACTACGAGGTCGACGTTTATGTAACAAAATAGCCTTTTTAAACTGTTCTGTAAAGTGGAAAGACAAAAAGGCCTCTGGATGGCAAAAAAATGAAGCTCACATTGGCATGATTTTCTATCTGACAGAAGCATGTAACCATCGTAACACTGACATTCGTAACCGCCCGGAATGTTTTTGCAGATATGGTCACAGTGGGAATTTTCGATTGCACACTGGCCGACTTCTGCATAGGAAACTAAAAAGAACAAAGAGCTCAGAATCAGAAACTTTAACGAACATTTTGGGAAATTTTGCAGTCTGACACAAGAATAAAACGATCTGATAGGAAAGGAGCAGGCATAATGATTTTCTGACGAGATGGCAAGAACATTATTTTTTCTGAAAATATGAACACACAATTCTACTAAAATAGGTGTCAATTTAGAACAATTCTGCAGCCTAACATATGAAAATGTGCTTAGAATCGGCTTCAGATAAAACTTAAACATCGATGCCTACCGGAAATATCTTAGAGGGTGCTCATTGATGCTCCATTGTGCGTCGGACCATTTGTTTTGGTGTACATCACGAATTATAGTACGACATTTCAGGGGAATATATTTCTACCTTTCCTGAACGCGCAAAACCATGCGACCTGTCAGACTACCGATCTGCTTAGAAGAACTTTGGGGTCAGAGCTCTCGAATATCCATTTCATTAAAGGGGATATTCAAATTTAGGTTTGCTTTCTTTCTTTTTAAATGACTAAACAATGTCCGGTCAATCAAGCTAAGTGTTGGGCAAGCTAAGGCACTAATGACGTAAACGAACAATGACTTGGATTGAAAATTAGTTGATATTATCTTAATATGTTGAATAAAAAATTGTTTTCACACTTGCCAACTCTCAATTCGCACATATTCATTAATTACACGTAATGTACCTCAGGGAAACTTACTTTTGCGAAACCTAGCTGCAAACCCCTGCTTTTGTTCGTCATAATTACTGACAAATCGTACGGTAATCGTATTATGCGTTGACCTTATTGGTTTTGGTAATTGGACACCGCATAGCTTGCCCAGTATTGGTGAAGAATCTGAAGAGCCGTCTAAGATCTCCAGGTAGTCATGTGAACACTTTGTTTCTTGTTCAATCTAAGAAAGATAAAATTTGAGACAGAATTAAAGATATGGGGGGGGGGGAATTTATTTGTTCGGTTGAGTTTTGATTTAAATACGCAATATACTGCCGGTGAAGCAGGTCATTCTTAGTTCAAATTCAACATAAAATATAAAAAATGTTTGTCAATCAGAATGCTCTCTGCCATTTCAGTTGCATTGAAATCTTAACTTATAGCAGAATTATGTATGTATTTCGAACAGTTCCAGAATGATACATAACAGTTCTAGCGGCATTTCCAGAGACATATATATATCTTTCATTTTGAAAGCTGCTTTAAACCCAAAAGTTGGGGAAAACCTCTCAGAGTGGTAAACATTACCAATAAGCAGCAGAGATGACAGCGATGGTAAGATGCATCAGTTGAAATGGAGTTTCTTTGGTCTCGTATTACCAAAAAGAATTATGCAACGTTCATCTCCTCCCGAAAAATACCAATAAAGTGGTTATGTGAGTTTGTGGGGAGTAACTGCATTTGAAGTGCAGTTTTAGGAACTTCCAAATCTTCATCATTAGATTGTTCTAGTCGATCATCATGCTGATCTTCATTAAAGAATGATCATGCGATAAGTTAGCCAGATCTGGAGTCTTCACTAAAAGGTACTCCGGAGTCTTTTATGCATAAGCGCTTCTAGAAAATCCCTTCACGTTGTCGGTCAACGGAAAACTCTAACTGAGGCTTTCGGTCTCAAATGTGGAGCAGGTTTCGTAGACTTCAGCAAGAAACCTGAAAGCTCTTTGAGAGGGGCATGTCACACAAAGCTGAGTTCCCCATCAGACCCGAATGACCCTCAACTTGCAACAGAAAATCCCAGACAGGATTTTCCTCGACGTTCTCAACGTTGCAGGTCATAAATGTGTGGGGCTCGTCTCTTTGGTGAATCCCGCAGCGGTTTCCTGCAGCTTTTCACGTAAGATTTGTGGGGAAAAGTATGCTGGTGAGTACGAACATCAGCTTGCACTGAACCGCGAGTAGAAGCGGAACAAAATTTTGCTTTTCGGAATGCTAGGGGAGTCGGTCATGGCAATGGAAAGATTGCTAGAATGACGCTCGACCCTTATTCCTCGACTGACAACTTAACTGAGACAAGGACATGCATTCCACATATTAGGCGTCGCGCACAGTGGCCAAACCCTTTTGCACAGTGTCAGAATGACATGCAAATATAGTCTCACGAGGCGCAGGTCCGGTTTCCGGACAGGTATAGAGAGGCATCGACAGAAAGTTACTTGACCGGTGGTACTCTCCAACAATTAAAGTAAAATGAGGCTGAGAATTTCTATTTTCCCAAGGGTGGAATTGAGGGCTGACTTCCTGCACACAATTATTTATTATCTGTTATTTTCGAATGAACAGTTGAGTCTAAACAATCCAGCGCGTCCTATGTATAAGCAAGTGATCTATACTTTGGCTCTCAACAGGTATCGGCATAAAGTACAGACAGATGTTTCGCCGATGTTTCCGCTGCTGCAGGAAGAAGGAGACAAGGTCGCTGGGATAAGAGTTTTATTGGCCTGACCTTTTGGATTCAACCCGACTCCGTCATCAGCGACAGAGTCAGATGGTGTCGCCGGCATCACGATTTCTTCCTAGAACTGGACTCTTCCTTCTTCTGACAAATTGGTTGGGCGCGATTTGCACCGATCGGCCACACGGCGGGAAACAATTGTTCTCGGATAGGTCTCTACGTATGCGTACTTTCAGTATCTGCACGGGTGCTTCGACAACGACCTGTCACCGAAATGTGTCTCATACAAGCCCCTGGAAAACACGGAGACGGGACGAGCAATATTTCAACTTGTTGGAAGAGTGACTCGGGTGCTCCTTCAAGACTGCCACTCCAGGATTCGCAAGTTCTGCCGGAGAATTGACCTGAAGACCAATTACCCTGGGTTTTTGGGCGATTTAGGTACAAATCTGCTGCTGCAGAGGGTGTCTAGAGGTGTTCGCTTACAGTGAGCGATAGGTGACGTAGGAATGATGAGCAACTACAGAAAGATGCCTGATCCCACGTCGTCCAAAACTGACAAAATGCTGCAGAACCTCTCGTCAAAACGGGCCGACGAAGGATCAAATGCGGGTGTTACGGCACAAAGCTTCCTGCAACACAACTGATGCCAAACCTGTCGACTTGATTGCAGTAGTGAAATTAATCCTCAATGAGACGGAGGCGACAGAGGAGACCAAGGACCTAATACGTCACGAAGTCTCGTCTCTCCTTATGGCTCACAGGCCGCGCGAAGTGCTGTCTAGTGTCGAACGTACTGCACTAAGGAATTAATTATCGTACCTGCGGACAAGTGGCGTTCCATGGTTGATTTGGACAGGAAAGACTACCTTCAGAAGTCCAAACGTTTAACAGAGGAGCGAGAGTCCTATGCTCCATGCGAAAACAACCCTGTGAAAACACCGGCACGAGAAATCAATGCGACGCCTGCTGGCATTGGAAACGCGGATAAAATATCACCGGTTGACCGGCGCATGGACGCGCAATTCGTCCGCATATATGGCCTTTCCAAGGTTCCAAAAGAGGGTGTTCCCGTCCGGTCTATCTTCTAACTCAACGTACTCTAACATACGGACCGGCAAAATGGCTGTTTCGGCGTCTCAAAGATCCGACCGCATATTCAGACACCACAGTCAGTTCGTAAACATAATTCTTGGAGAAACTTAAAAAGAGTAGGTCTCCTATCGAGCGAAGTCATGATATCCTTTGACGTCACGTCTTTTTTTACTTCTTTTCCGAAAGACCTGACTGTCGAGACCATCGAACTACTCATATAAGACAAGTACGATGAAAAGGAGAACCATCTTGGACACGCCCAAATCCTTTAACCACTGAACTGCTATCTCAAGACGTACTTTATGACCGGTGGAACTATCTATGAGCAGGTGAAGGGCACGCCAATGGGTTCGCTGAGCTCGAGGCTCCTAACCGAGGCGCTCGTAGAACGGCTGAAGCCACTGATTTTCCGACACCACAGACCGAAATTTCGGGCTCGGTATGAGGATGATATCTGCACTTCTATCGATCGACATCGGGTGCTGGATTTCAAGGAACACCTGAACGCTGACTATCCGGATATCCAATTTAAGACGCAGGAGGAAGAAAACAACCAGCCCGCCTTTCTTGATGTCCTCGTCTGAGGCAAAGGCTGTGGTGGACTAAGGACCAAAGCATTCAGGAAAACGACATACATGACGCAAGTACTGAGCTACAACAGCAACCACCCAATCATTCACAAACGTAGTTGCGCTAGAGCACTATACCAGCGTGTAGAGGCACATTGCAATGAACCGGAAGACAGAGGTGCTGACCTAAAATAACTTCGACGAGTGCTTAGCGCGAATGGTTACCCACGCAGCTTTGTCAATCAGTGCCTGCGCCAGCGAAACAAGAGGCGAAATCCAATCGACCCCAAATTCTGTCGAGCTCTCTTGTATGAGAAGAATGTCTTAGAAGCCGTCGGTCACTTTCCCACACACGGAGGAATTGAAGTTGCACACAGAGCAGAGGCGACTATGAGGCGTCAGATCATGAAGACAAAAGACCCGCTACCACGACAGAAAGCATCCGGAGTCTTTTATCGGGTCTGTTGCAGTTGATGGCAAATCAACTACTTCGGGGAATTGGAAGACTACTTCGGAAGCGGATGGCCGAGCACCCAGCAGCAGTGACGATGGACGACGCCACCTCCCGAGTCGCAAAAAAATTCAACGGGGCCCAACCACCCATTAAAGTTTGAGGAAGCAGACATCCTTGCTAGAGACGACAACTCCGTGGGTCGCGAGTCATGGTTTTTGGGTCCTCAATCAATCAATGCACGCACCGACCTCCCCTTATTCGGCGTTGAGACTTCGCCTAGGTAAAGCTGTTAGCGTCGAGGAGGACGTACAGATGATTACTGATCTTACTGTCTTAGCGACTTTTTTCCAGAACTAACCTCTTATATTAGCTCCTGCATGTCTTTCATTTTCTAAAATTAATATCGTTGAAAATTATATGGATTCTACAAGACACAAACCACTTAGGAAACTCTGATGGATTCATATAGCAGCCGAGGCTCACAGTCCTATAGCGAACAACGGTAGAAATGCGATTATAAGTTTAAACAAAGTCAACTGACGCAATGCTACGATTTTTGCCCGCTATAGGACTGCGTTAGTCAGCACCCCCTTGCTCTTCGCTGCTTTGTCACGTTGTCCCCCTGTCTGCCTCACACACGCTGTCGATCCGCTGCTGGGACGCGCGAGACTTACCACTAGCCTCGAGAGTGCTCGAGCCAATCAAATCTGCCCCTTCCTCTGATTGGTCGAATGACAATGAGGCGGAGCGAATGGCGCACACAGGCGCTGGGGTCTCGGTGTCTCAACGGTGGACACAACACAACCGCTAGCAGTAACCACTTGCAGAGTCCTTTTGTACGCGCTTCCTCAGCAGTAAAACTTGTTCAATCCGATTCGTCTTCCCTGATTTCTGATTTGGGAATCCTTGCTTTGTTGACCAAATTATTTCGCAATTCACAAAATGCTAGTTTTGACTTAAACGCACATAGTTTGGCATGTACAAAATAAAGAAGGGTAAACACCATTCTAACATGACCTTTCTTGCTTGTGAAATTATACGGCATCTGCCATTAAAACCAGTCACTCGGTAAATGCGTCGGAAAAACATGGGGGCTAGGTCTGAGTCTCGCCTCCGGCCCTTGTGGGTTTGTCATGAAGCCGGGTTCAAGTGGAGTGAGGAGGAGGGATTGCGGTAGATACACCACAAGTCTACTATCAGTTCAGACAAACTCACAAGCAGTTCACAGTCTCTGGTTTCATCATGCGGTGGAAAACACGGTGAACATGGTCAGTAAGGACGGTTGACTTACCAACATTGCGACATAATGAACTTTATTTGAATTAGTTGATAGTCGGTGATAAAGACTGGTGCGAATAACCCAGGACGTCCAGAAGATATCATGCTTCAGCGTCTTACTTAAGGCAACAGTATGCGATCACTCCTAATATGCTTCTGCCACGCAACGACTGTTGTTTTCAAAGGGGTTTAACAGAATGCAATTTTAATGAGATCACAGACAGCAGTATACCGACACTTACCTCAAAAATCTCGAATGTGAGGAGAACGGAGAATCCCGCCGGAACTTCAATTCTCCATACACACACTTTGCCTGGTGAGTAGTTGGTCGGAAAGCCGGGACTACTAATTTGGCCTTCGTCAGCTCTCAGGTGTCCACCGCAGTGAACTATTGAAATAAAAAATCATGCAGTAAAGTTTCCAATTCTGTGCGTTATTTACCTCTATCTAGTGATGAAACAATGCCTTTGCTTTATATTCAGTTTGATAGATCACCACTCCAACAGAGTTTGCGTGTCGTGTAGAAAAACGTCTAAAAGATCCTGATTGGGTGTTACATTCAGATAAGCAATGCCTGATAATAGTCTTTGGAAACAAAGAGACAAAGGCCAAGAACAGACAATCACCTCCAACGATACTTATGTTGGCAAAGTGTTGTGAGATCAAGACAGTCGATTTTTGGGCATATTTCGAAAAAATATCATGCTTGTTCACTCGAGTCCAAAGTGGTACCGAAAAAGTAAAAATGCACGACGAGCGCAACTTTGGATGAACGAGTTCCATGTGGGTGGTAGTGATCACATTTAGGCAACTGCACACCAAACAGGAACCCGGCAAGATGCTATCCCATAGGATTGCGGTAAAAGAGGATTACGTTGAATTCACTCAGTGACTAGCAACAACTTACGACCACGAGCACCAGAATTGGTAGGATTATGTAGCCCCACCTGATGGACACAATACTGCTGGGGTTGGGGTAAGGGTTGGGGTTGGGGTTTAGGGCAACCAATTCTCAACCACTCAAACTGCAACCGCGCATTCCCAATAATTTTTCATTTGCATACATTTAGTCGATTTCGTTACCTGTGCGTTCCTCGGTCCCACCCGTGAAAACCTCGGTTACCACCGGTGCTCAATTAAAGTTGGCTGGGGTTGTTTACCTCAGACGAGGCTGCATAACCACATTTGACCTAAGAATTAATTCAGTTCTTTGTTCAGAAGACGACACGATCATTGGAGCAAGGCGTTTATTGGCCTGACGTTCCAGATTCTCACTTCAACCATCGACTGTTTCTGATGATGGGTTAGAAAGGGAATCCGAAACGTCAGGACAATAAATTTCTTATTAGAGTGACCGCAGCCTCTTCTTTTTGTTAGTCCCTGGGATACCTTGCGATGAACGCTTTTGTGGCGCGTCTTGTGAAATGTTAGCCAATCTTTTGAAACGCATCTTCAGTTAGTAGTGGTTACCAAGTCGAATTTGTAGTAGTAATTGTCTTGCGAAAGAATGGTGGAATATTTCAGTCAAAACTTGGCACTGGTGTTTGAACATGCCTTTGTCCGAATGCCTACATAATCCGCAGTCAGTAAGAGCAACTGCTAAATGTTAGTTTTGTTTACCCTGACTTTAGATCTTCGATAGGTCCAAATATGTTAAGTATAAACAGTCTAGGAGGTAATTTCTCTTGCATGTATGCATGTGCATATAACGAAGTGGAAAAAACATAAGCTAGACATTTAATTGCAGATGGATGGCAGGACTGCCGAATACATGACTACTTGCGGGGGGCTATGTTGTCATAACACAAACTTTAGCCACCCTTAAAACGATTCTCCAAAATTGATATGATCAGTTTTTGCGCACACTTAGTATTAATGTACGGATTTATATTCAGCTGTAGAAAACAAACGAAAAATATATGACTAGCTATTTAACTCCTCACATCGCACCCAATACCCTCATCACGCAGATTGTTTTTATAACCAAAAATGGAATATTTACACACCATAAACGTTTTTTTAAAGCATAGTTTTTAAATTTGTGTATGTGTTCAGTGACAAAACCCTACAGAGGCACGTATAATGCTGGAAAATAAACGAACTCATTGACGACACTTAGCCAAAAATATCAGAAATTTAGCGCTATTTTGTCGCTATCCTAGTAAAAACATTAAATGTATTGACTGACAAAGTTGCCGTTGTCCTAACCGGCGCATTATGTATATACCTTAACATTCATTTCCCGTGTGGCATTACGGCAATTCCTGGCATCCACATGCAAGCAACTTGTGAAATCTTAACCGAAATTCTAAAATATGTTTTCGACTAGAAAGGATTACCTATGTAGGACTGTAACAGTAATCACCGTGCAGCATAATCCTAATATAATTCGATTACTTCAGGAAGGACGGACTTCCTTCCAAGAACCCGCATAAACTACACTCTGTAAAAATGACTACCTAGGTAACACGAGTTTTTCTCAGAGATTTTTGATGCTCTTATAAATTTAACTAAAACGCATAAAAAACTTAAGTAATAATATGCTTCTTTTCACTCATTTTGCGGGAAACTACGTTTTATTAAACTTCTTATTTGAAGAAACGGTATACATCGGCTTCAAACGTTTTTAGATATGAGATTTTTAAGGCTGCGAAATGCCATTTATTAAAACGTCGTCTCTCTGCATTTACTTATATTACTTGTAAAGTTGACAATCAGGTCTTCTCTTAATATTGTATAGAAATATGGGATTTTTCGTACACGGAAAATATACCTCTTGTAGTTTGGCAAACCAAAATGCACGTGTACTTACAGGTTGGGTTCCCAAATATTCAGGAATCGAAGAAGTTTGTTAAAACCGATATCCCCCCCTCCTTAAAGTATAAAACTCAAACAAAGCGCAATTTCATACCACAATATTAAAAAATGAATATTTTTATACACGTTTTCTATCACATATATTTGAATTTTCAGGGCACCGGAATATTAAAAGAAAAATTCACGCTACTTGGGTGAGCATTTTTTTACGGAGATTAAGTTTTGTAGGTGGCCGAAAAGAATTTCATTCCAAAGCCGGCATCTTGAGCTAACTGACTAATTATCGAGTTATGCTGCATGGTGATTAAATTCGCAACCCTATTTTAGTAATTTTTTCAAGTCGATAGCGCATTTCAGAATTTCGGTTAGCGTTTGATGAGTTAGCACACCTACTGTACTAAGTACGCCTTTAAGATAATATTTACGTGCTACAAGCGAACTTTGAATGGTTACGTTGTCTTCGCAGGCAGTGATGTCACACAAGAAGGAATATCGCCCAGAACTGGGAAAACTGCTGAGTTGCGCTTTTCACCATCGCGCACTCTAACCATCACAAACGATTTTTCCATCCAACAACACCACTTTTTCCGATTCAACGGCTACCCAGCACATGGCAAAGACAAAAAGTGTGTATCGAACCCGTCAGGTTAACAGTAAAATGCTCATCCTTAAATCGATTTACGAGTGAAAAATCTCAGTTATCGAAGACTTCGACAATTGCCTACATCATCAATCAACACAAGACGCATTAGTGCACGGCAGAGCATACAGCTCACTGCCTGCACTATTATTATAATCGACTATTTGAATTCACTTGGTAACGTGCTAGGCAGCTGAGTGTGGCGATGGACACTTCAGTGTGTAATCGAACCATCATAATATTCATTTTTGAAGAATTAATAGAATTTTCTAAACAGTACACGTCCTTCCATAGGAAAAGTGGACTTAAAGACTGCCAACTAACCTGCGCCTATGGGACAACGATTGGGTCGTTGGTTCAAGGAACTTATGCAACGAAATTACGATTCGGTAATATTTTTTGCGGACGTAACGCACAAGGATTAACACTTGCTTGCTCTTTTGAACAAACCTCCAAAAAAAGGTGGTTTACAATTGACATTCACAGTTTTTGGATTTGACTTAGAGTGCTATTAGTGCCATTTTATCATAACGATCTTAAGCATATCCGGCGATTAGTGGGTCCGCGGGTTTTTCTAGTGGCATGCAATTTTTCCCTCGTAGTTCCCGTGAGAAAACCTTTTCTCATCTTTCAGAAAATAACAAATCCATGTGCTTCCGACCTGAAACAGTCAGTTGGGGTTAAGGCCTGCTTTATGTGTTTTGTTTTCAGTCTAGATATCCCCAGGTCGTAGTTTGCTGTATTATATGTCAAAGTGCGTTGAGTATGTCACTTTCCTCCGGCCATGTGATACATGTGAAGCATCAGACAACAAATTATTTCCTGCCATTTATTTCTCAGAATTCGCAAAAAAACTTTCACAAGTAATGCAGGATTTAAATGTAACGCGCATATTTGCGTCGAATGACGCTATCAGCCCTATATTATTACAGAAACGCACATGCAACGCGCACATACAAACTACATTAATCAGACGAAGATAAGCTAACAGCCCTTAATGTGATGAAAAACCGCTTTACGGTTTACAAACAATCACAAGGAAAATTAGCAACGTCAACTGAATTACACTGACTGTGCGAAGGAGCGGGCTGTACAGGGGTCAAAACAGCATGATCAATGGAGAACGCGACAATAAAGTTAACTCGGTTCATTGGAAAAAAACTACAGGGCCGGATACATCCGAGCGACAGTTCGACCATCGATTCCGACCGTGTGCTATAAAAATAGGTGCAGCAAGCACGGTGACTTGCACAGCGTCCACCGGATTCTCTCATCCCCACTCCTCACCTGGACCCGGCGTCCAGGCAGAGTCAAGAAGACCGGGGGCGAGGGAGGGCGTAGGTGGCTGGCACGGCCGGACCCGCACCTAGGCGTACCGCCACACCCCTGGACTACGGCATAATTTTGACCAACAACACCCCAACAGGAGTCAAAAGGACGAGGATGACTGGGCAGCCATGCCCACCAGCTGTATACCCAACGGGAGCACAGGCAAATCTGTCGGCAGGAAACCAGGTGCCAGGGAAGTCCCGGCGTGTGCCAGTCCACGAGTGCCATGGTTTGCTGATAATGGCATATCACATGCTGTAAGATTTTGGAACAGCTAACCGCTGAACGGCAGAAAGGCGTCTGCACAGTCTAAAAGCTCACTGGGTGGATCAGATGAATCGGCACACATTACGTGTGGTAAGACAATGACCCGACTGCCATTGCATACCTATCACATACTCTGGACGACAGGGCTAACTTTGGTCTAGAAATTATTCTCAAATGGATCAAGCATATCTACACTTTTTTCATGGTGCGTTGGCGTCGCCAACATAAAAGTCATCAAGTTCAACTTTGTTTATTCGAACGCCATCAAAAAGCTGTCGCACCTAAATTGACAGTCCACCAAAATTGCCCAATATTTCGAATCTAAAGTGTTAGAATCTTTTGGTTTGTAGAGTGTTCTGGGTCTATAATAAGGCACGGATAACCCACCAATGACAGTACCTAGGATCTTTCAAGTTACGATGTTGATATCGTATATTTAGTTCGCTCACCTTGGTATTTGGCCTTGAATCCAGAACCTGATTGACCTGCAGGCCTTGTGTATTCAATCAGCATCCTTGAGCTCAGAGCGACCAATGTGCGCGGGAGGGTTGTCCCACAATACCGGCCTGCGAAACACAAGAAGGGGTAAAACTTAAATTTACCTCGTTTGCAAAAAAGCCAAATTTAATACCGATGCCATTTCGTTACGCGCCAGCGCTTCACATAGTTCGCCCATTTTTCTAGTTCATTTTGAACAAAAACCACACGCAACAGGCTTTTGTGTTGAGTAATCGACATGATTCTTAATGTGCTGACCAACCTGACGCTGCATAACTAAAAACCACCCGCCAACCGTACAACTACCTGGTGTTGACAAAATGCACGGCTGATTCATATCCATGTAAGGTGCCAACAAAAAATCACCTAAGCAGTGCGTTGAAATATGTTCATACTGTTGCTGCTCTGTCTTGGTTGTTAGATAAGTGGTTGCGTTTTTGAAAGAGGTCCGGAATGGCAATGAAGAACGCGTAGGTTTCAGACGCGACGAGATGTCAACACCGATGTCTTGGACACTTGTCCGCAAATGCGTTATGTGGGAGATTGCTATCTTACAGAACAGTCAGCGACAAGTTTACATCACTTCGATCGTCGAGTGTTAAGTTTGCCCACTGCAAAGGCGCCTGTACTTCGACCAGAGTAGATATAAATGTTCTGTGAGCAAATTATTTTCTAAATCAAGTCTGTCTGCAATGCAGACTGTGAGCATATATTGTAGAATGTCTATATCACTGGACCCTAAACCGGTGTGGTCTACACCGAAGCTCCCACCCGCAATCAGAATATTTCGTAGCTTGATAGTAAACCTCATAAGGCAGATAACTGTTATCTGACAGACAGTAACAAACAGAGCATTCTAGGAAATAGCTGAAAGTAAAAGCAGTAGATAGTACCATTCAGCCAAAATTACCAATCAGAGGCGATTCAGAATAGTATCCATCCCTGACTTCAACATACTCGTCGACGCAAGGATAGATATGGTCTGGTCTCTGCCGATCACTCTGTGATAGGTCTGTTGGTGGAAGCATGTTTATACGCGTAAAATCGAGGTAGATGGTTTCCCCACTCTCGGCTATAATTCTCCAGCGGCAGAAAAGTCCGTCCGGATTTGTGTGATCGGAGGTTGAGATTCGGGTATGGCCGTGCGCGGAAAATGTGTTTTCGGGAGTCGTGGATTGATTTGTTGAAATTGCCGATTTAGATTGCTTTTCATTGGTCTCTGCATTTCGACGGAGCGACTTTGCTTTTGGAGATGCAAAACTACCGGTGTTTCCCAAAAACGTCCGGCCACAAGCTGAAACAACAATTTGGACATTTGCAAACGTTTGACTATCTAGTCGGTTTGGCATAACACACTAATAATTAGGAACGGTAACCGACTAGATGTCTTTATGCAGTTAAATTGGAAGGCCCAGAAGCAATACTTAAAATGGGTAATTCATTAAGGTTATCAGACGCAGGGGTCACCTAGAGCGCACAATTTTACGTCACCAGCCATCCAGATCGATGACAATTGCCACCAAAACCAAATGCCAAGACCTTCCTCCAATTTTTAGGCAACTTTGGAAGACTGCAGTTTTTATTTGCTAAAGGGACATTTACCCAACAGTTTCTTGCGGTCACGAACATTATTTCATGCTGGATGGACTTTTAGAGGGCATGAACTGCATTCAGGCACACAGAATTCAGCCATCATAAATGACTTCTCCATAACGACAAACGCAGATGTCACGTAACGTAATCACAGCAAATGCAAAATCGCAGGCCCTGACGAAAAAACTGTAGAAATGAGGCGTTCAGTTTCATTTTTGATGAATTTTTAAACATGGAGCTGACCATCATAATAATTTATTCCCCTGCATTCCGAGAGATGTCTCTAAATTATTGTGCGTAGTTGGACCTGTCCGACTTATTGAACACTAGTTCGATGTACTAAAAGTCAAAAGGTAAGGGCTACCCGCAGCCCGCACCGAAAACTGCCTTTATATTTCCGATACTGGAGGTCATGCAAAACACAATTTTACGCATTATGACCGGCCAGGTGGGTATACACTGCGGTGGAAGACGCTATCTCATTTTTGCCAATTGCATCTATCAGCGGTAATTTACAGGTGTCCTCGGTATCACCATGCAGGCTCATTTTTTCATCCCCTGCAGTGGTACTGAAATCCTCACGTCCTGCAAGCATTTATGCGCTATGTGCGCACACTGAAAGTACAGTGATTGTCTCTTAAGGCACTGCAACTCGAACCGTTTACTGGGCACGAGAATTTGCTCACAGTCTGTAGAACGGTAAGAAAATATAAAGTGTAAGACACGGAGCCTAACCACTATTAATAGAGAGACGCTCACTGATCGCGCTATGGAACTCACTCGCCACGTTGTGCCTCGCCAGCAGTCACACAGTGGCGCGTACTGTAGTAGATGTGCTAACTCATGAAATGTCAACTAAAATTTCGAAAAGATAAATTAAGTATTGTTGTAAAACTAATCATGATGCAGCATAAATCTATAATGATCCAGTAACCTCACGGTGTCGGCTTTCGAAAGAACTTATTTTCGGCTGCATACACGATCGATACTCTGCAAAAAATGACTACTTATGTAGCATGCAATTTTCTCATTGGTTTTCGATGCCCTCGAACATTCAATTATATTTCATGGGAAACATGCACACAAATATTCATTCTTTTGCTTATTCGGTAGAAAATCACGTCTTCTTCCAATTTCATACTCAAAAGAAGAGTATAATTCGGTTGTAAAAAAGTTTCTAATTGTGAGATTTTTGAATACCGTTAAATGACCGTTCATGAAACGTCATGTATCTACATTTACGAATGTGGCTAGTAAAGTTAACGATATTGCTCAAATCCGCTGCCTAATTTTTTTAACCTCATATGGTCCCCTCTTAATACCGTAGAGAAATGCATGGTTTTCCGTATACGGAATGTATACAGCTTGTAGTTTTGAAACCATGAATGCAAGTGTAACAGCAGGTCGGGTTCAAAATTATTCTGGAATTAGAAAGGTTTTTTAAAACCTTTGAGTATGAACTTGGAAGAAGACGTGATTTTCTACCGAATAAGCAAAAGAATGAATATTTTTATGCATGTTTTCCATGAAATAGAATTGAATGTTCAAGGGCATCGAAAATCAATGAGAAACTTGCATGCTACTTAAGTAGTAATGTTTTGCAGAGTATAGATCTTGCATGCAGCCGAAAATAAGTTCTTTCGAAAGCCAACACTCTGTGGTAACTGGATCATTATAGATTTATGCTGCATCATGATTAGTTTTGCAACACTACTTAATCAATCTTTTCGAAATGAGAACGCATTTCGAAATTTTGGTTGACATTTCATGAGTTAGCACATCTACTTTATAAGCAAGAATAGCGTTACCGACAATGAAGAAGGAGACAAAAATGGTCATTTCGGTTTAGTAGCAGTCGTCTGCCAGCCATGCCGAATCCTGAGTTGCGCAGGCCCTGGAGCTTGATCCTGTGACCCTTTAATTACAAGTCCAGCCCCCTAACCACCTATAATCCTCTCACGTAAAAAAACGCTTGTAGAGAACTACACACCTAAGGCAAGTGACCTAGAGTACACGCAGACAGTTATGTCATTTTGACATTTAGAGCATTTCTTTTACATCCTCTCTCTGATCGTGTTGCGCTAGAGCGGCGTCCCTGTCAGTAAATTCACATCTCTGGAATTTAATAAGCAGTGCTCGACTATAAGCGGCGGGGAAAGATGCTTTGCAAAAACAGTCAAAAGGAGCAATCTGAGTCAACGTATTTCAAGTGAGCTGACGGAGAATTTCATGGAGAGAGGTCCTGATAAATGGCACAAACATATTACAACTTACAAGGGCATTTGTAGAGTCTGTTCGCCTGCCTGATGTCGCTCGCACTGGGCTTGAACCGCAGGCCAATTTGGGGTCGTGGACAGCATGTCGTCGGCCTCAGCGTTTCCCTCACCCCAGGCTTGGCGAAAGCATTACTAGAGTAATGCATAATGGATCTGTAATCATAGCGTTCGCCAAGAGAATCCACTTCGTCATAACTCTTCCTCTCGAAGTTGGAGAGTTGATCAGGTATGATGTCCGAAGTAAAAACCTCCAAGAAGTCTGTTATTTGTCAGGAAACAAAGTAAGACAATATGCACATTGGAATAACTCAAATTAAGACGAATATTGGCACTATCAACTTAGCATTTCGTTGCGTCAACTAGTGCAATTACTGCTGTATGTTAACTTCCAAGCCGATATTCATCAAGAGTCGGAACCGCTTAGCTGCACCGCTCAGACTTAGGAATAAAGATAAGGCGTCACTAATGCTTATTCGACTTTAAAATTACTTGCTACTCAAAATGTGTGAGTAGCCGAAGAGATAATCGCCATGTGGTGCTGCAAATAAGTGAGATTGACCTGCGTAACTGGTCTGCTAAGAAATACTGACACTTGGACAGTAAATTTCTCAAACGCTGCAAGAACTCACCATCACGGTCGGGTCTGCTTTGCTCGTGCCAAAAACCCATGGCATGCCCAAGTTCGTGCATCACTGTCCCTTCACTTGTGCAGTAGGCTGCTATAGATACCGTTTGTGGCCGACTGGCACTTTGGCGGCCTACGTATGAACAGCACCTTATTGATTTAAAATAAGTAAGGTTAGGTTGTTATTCAACGTGTTGTTCCTTCTGTCCGAAAAGCATTTTAACCCTCAGTAATAAAGAAAACGAATATTGTAGAAAAAAACTGGGTCCCCTATCGTCGTCACGAAGTAGGAGAACATTTAATGCCAATGCAAGGAGATATTTTTTAAATATTGGGCAGTTCCTATGGATACTTTCTTAGCGATGATGCATATTATTCAGGTCCTTAATCTAGATGCAACAGTTTGGTTTATTTTAAAACACAATTAGCCTTCCAGTTCAGATATATTTCATGGCTTTTATTTTGGTTGCTGTTGCCTAAAAAATTACAAATGTTGTTTATGAGGAGGCCAGTGCATATGCACTAACAGACGAGTAGGTGATGGGCGTCAGACAGACGGAGATACCAACACTGTAAATCTCCCTAGAGTATCAAGCACCACCTCCAAACTCATTGAAGCTGACAACAAATCACCACACTCGTTTTTATTGCAGTGCAATGTCCCGGCCGGCTAAGACAAATATGTGCATTTGGAGCATGTGCATATCAAAAACAGCAGCCCCTGAAGTAAACTCCACTTTCCTAAAAAGTTCAGAAATAAAAGTGGTACGTAGAGGGCAACATGCAATCCCATGTTTGGCTGAAGTTAGTTAAGGCCGTATATCAATTAAACAAGAAAAGCGATCGACGGAATTGTGAGGCAAACTTATTAGTGCTTAACACTGTTTAGCCTGATTGGGCGGAATGTACTAGAAATGGAGCCCTAAAACACTGGAAAAAAAATCGTCAACAATCTGGCTGTTGTTTATTAGGCCGAAATTTTCCGTCAAGCATTTACGAAATACAGCTCCAGTTTCCTTTCCCGTGCATTCCTTTAGATTGGGAACCAGAAAGAGCTTATAATTTGAGCCAAGAGTAATTATAAACCTTTAGAAAACCCAATAGAAAATCCGCTAAAATAAGATCTACGGCCGCTGAGCATTAACCTATTAAAAGGTTGGCGTTGCGGCTGCCATTCAGACCCGCTTTTCCTGGCTAAAACACTTTGATGGGGTGGATGCTGAGATAATCTAGAACTGTATTGAACGCGGTCAAATGGAGAATTTCTTGGCGGCCACTAAAAATCGCGTAGTCTTTGAGCCAAGGAACCCTATTTATTGAGCCCTGATGACACGCTTCTACTGATATAGAGGTCACAGACCATGAATTTCTGGACCGTTTATCAAAGACTTCCTTCGATGAGCAAAGGTAACGAGTGCGCCTTTTCGATTTAGAGAAATTAAAGCATTGCAACAGCTTACAAGGCAGAAAGATCGAGAACCGACTCAAGTCTTAAAAGGGATTAACAAACACGGCGTTTCAAAGGTCCTGGAGCAGCTGACTTTGCTATTCTGGGTGATCCGACTAAAAAGCATATCTCAGAGATCATTGAGGAGACCACCATGTGTATATACACGAAAACCACTAACTCTGTGACAACGCAGATACAACTGCTGTCTCAATATCAGAGGGAAAAGGTTCGCCTGTGTCTTATTCAATATCCTGCGCACGATTCGTAAACAAGAACTTCCCACACGAACGCCGTGCATACTATGAGAGTATCGCGCAACCACAGACATGTCGTCCACGACCTTTAACTGCAGAGAAAGGAAGATAAAATAAAAATTTGCTACTCGGACAGGTTCCTCGATCTGGCAGAGACGTCCAACACAGTGAACTGTGGTGAACTACGCAGAATTTTATCGAACACTTGATATGCGGAACGTTTAAACAAATTTTAGACAAAAAAACCACAAAATAATGACGCGCGTCACGGAAAATGGGGCTTCTCTACACCATTTTTGTTGGCAAATTGAGTAAAGATAGGTTACAATCAAATATCTCCCTCCCAATTCACCCAATTCTCCCCATTTTGTTAATGTCAGTGGGCCGTGACTTAATGATGACTGGCGATATAGTGTCCGGAGATTTAACCGTTCACACTGGCCGAACACATTCAGCAATCGCATGCGTTTACTTGGCCGTACACTGAAACAGGATCCGGGTGAGCGTCATTACAACCTAAGAAAATGCCAAAATTTTCCTACCTCTGCTAGCCTTAGTGTCGCGCATTGCACCAAGTATTAAATCATCTGAAGGCCCAGCTGCACAATTCCAGTTCGACATGCAGTGGAAGTCGTTGCTTGCAACGGTCAAACGGTCGGAAGTAGATTCCATAACGCTTCAGCGACTACCCCAAGCTCGTCATCACACAGCTCGACCTACGACAGTCATCAGATCGCGGGTGAGGGACGAGAGATTGGTGTCGGTGCAAATGCGCTCATGGTTTTGCTGCTTCCGTAATGCCGTCAACTGAGCCTCAGAACTGTTATATCGCACTGACAGTAGTGTCTTGGAGAGATTTCAAGCGGAGACGTAAATCGATCTCACAGACACAAGCGAAAATGCCAGTTCTAGGAACTAGTTGATAAAAAGGAGAAGCGATTGCTGCATGCGCAATTGAGACGAGCGACAAAATCATTCCGACCCCAAATTACGATGAGCGATCATGTGCATCAAGAACGTCTCCGAGGCCTTCTCGCCCCACTTGCGGTTGGAGTTACACGCAGACCGGAGGCCACCATAAGGCGTCAGACTATGAGACCTAAAAACCCACTGTCACGGCAGGAATCATCTGGAGTCCTTTACCGGATCTGGTACAGTTGCGGGCAAAGTAACTACGTTGGAGAAAATGGAAGAATGCTCCGGGCGCAAATTGCCGAACACACTGCAGCGGTACGGAGAAATGACGCTAACTCTCAGGTCGCGGCCCATTCGACGAGACCCAGCCACACATTCAAGTTCGATGAGGCCGAAATTCTCGCGAGAGGGGATAATCGCGTGAGCCGCGAGTTGCTTGAGTCATGGTTCACGGGACCTCAGGCTATCAACAAGTGCAACGACATCCCCACTGCGTATTCCGTCCTGAGGCATAGGCTGGCAAACGTAATTGACCACTCCGAGAGCGCGCAAGCCTGTGAGCCAGATGGCCGAGCCATCATCACGCCAGCATCCCACACGGGTGAGGACATTTCGGCAATTAACAACTTGCATGCCGGCCATCAAGCCATTAGCGTATAAGCGAGCAACAATTCTTGATGAAGGGGAGAGCGGCTAATTATCATAGGTATGCAGTAGCATAGCGACTGCATCCTACAAATACTGCGATTTCCTGTGTACGAGTCACCCTTTTCTGCCACTGTCTCTGAGGATGTGTTTGAGCGAGGATCCGAGACGTCAAGGAGATAAAACTCTTGTCCCAGCGATCGCTTCTACTTCTTATAAAGTCGATCCTACTCATGACTGGGGTGAGACTGCAGCTATTTCTTCGTAACGTCCGCATAAATATGGTCCCAGTTACGCGACTAAGAAGTTTTCGATTGAAGGCAGGTATAGATGGCGTCAGAGATTCAGTCACCTGTGCCAAGCGTTTGGGAAATATTTAAATTTGTCGAGCACTGCAATGGTATTTTCGTACTACCTTGCGAACAGCAATTATAAAATCTCTACATTCACTTCACTGCTTTGCCCAAATCATGGACCGAAAATTGACCTAGGGGTTTGTAACGTCTGCATTATTGTTGCCTGAAAATTTCTCAAGGCATTACGATATTAAACTCTGATGTGTTCGAGTACACTGCGCCCGGTCTGACAACTTCAACTTTAAAAACTTTGAACGTTGACATCTCATCGGTATTCTGCCGCTGTCTGACACAGCTGAGGGAGGTTCGGCTCATCAATTGGTCGCCCAGCCTTCCTCTATGTTTTTCGTGGAGTATTCCGGTCAATAATGGTATGTCGGGCAACCTCTACATAAGCAACTGGCGGCTGATCTGTAGTTTCTCAATATAATGCGACTATTTCGCCGTGGCCGATGGACTTCAGGTCAAGTATTCGTATCGAATTTCTTTTTGTGTCAGTCCGTCTCAAACAGATTTATTTACTCAAAGTTGATGATTCATTTCTGTGAAAGTTAAAAAAGCTGCAAGTATGTCAGTTTTATAAAATTCTTGCCTTTAATTTCACACGACATTCGAACGTTTAGTACGGAAGCCAGATGCACACCTGTAACCAAATGAGGAATGTAAACGGCCCTTCAGCTGTGTAACGTTCGCGTTTAATCTTTGTGGCCGCAAACCCCTGAAGAGCAACAGGTGTTTGCTCGACAAATGAATTAAAACACGTAGTTATGACCAGCGTTTACTTTTCATATCTTTCTGTCCTGTCATGCATTTAGAAAATAGTCCGCGTTTTCATCACTTTTGCACTTTGTGATTGATTTTATGTTTAGACAATCGACATTTAGTGTATGAGTCCAGTCGAAGAGATCTTTTCAGTCTACTTTTTTGGGCTTTTATAATAACACAGGTGACTAAAATAGCGAACGGAGACTGGGGATGTTTGCAGTATAAGCATGACAATTTGCAAATAATAATGTTTCGATGTCAATTTACATGGTGTAGTACACGATGGTTTTTCAGGCGGGCCACAAAAAAATTTGGCATTCCGTATAAATCCAGATTTAATGATTTACCAGCAAATAGTCATTGGCTTCTACCGCATTTGGCTATTATGCAAGAAATGAAATACTTGCCCACACTTTTCGACGGTGAATATAATGTACGATTGATGATGGGGCTCCCGTTCGACGAATGTTAGACAGGTGAAGTTCTCCCACATTCGCATTCCCCTTAAGATGACCGCTCTTGAATGAGCTTAATTAAAAAGAAGATTTTTTTATCGCAGATGCATAATTCAGCAGTCGTATGAATCACGCAATAAATATAGCATGCAGGACCTATAGAAGTGCAAAATAATTTTGCACCACAGTCCAAATCTAATATGTTGGGCTGTTTGCGATATTAAAATTGCCGACCAATGCTCGAATTTAGTGCTCATTGGAGAACGCTTCCATAATGCGTAGTCACACTTACATTAATGAACGTATGAGAACATTTGAGTAAACTTTAACAGTGCTAAACCAAACACAGGGCTATAAGCAGCAAAACTGTATTTCGGCGGATTCTCACACCTTCCGTGAACGTATCCTGAGACGTTGTTTGTCTCTTGCAACCCCTGGGGATAGCCATCGACCTGCGTTAATACAACGTCGTGAAATGTGATTTTTGAATCCTCTGCTCACGAGCTCAATGTCCAACGTTAACCATCATGTTCAGTGCAATTTCTCTGAGGCCGGAAAAATTATATAGATAATCAAGAGACTGTAGGCGCGCAGGGCTCAGCTTAGAGAAAAGTGAGATTGTTGAGAATGTACCTTTACATTTAATCTGAAGAAAATACGTTCTTTTGGGGAGTTAGAAACCGTTATTTCGCTCTTTTACGACGCTGATTCACCAGGCCGTCGTCAGACGTTCAGTAATTGTGGAAAACATATCAAATTTACGCATGGACGAAAGCATCGATATGACCAATAGGAACAGACTGAGACACACGCGTTTGCTTACTCTCGCAAACGCCAAGCAATGATCGGTTTTTGAGTGCACTTAATGCGTTAACTATTTTTTACACATTTGATTTCCGTCTGCGTCTGGCGATGGACTAATGAACCAGCGTCGAAAATTCACAAAACATGCTTCCTTTGCGCTAAAGTATCCATAACTGTAAAATGCATATATATCTATGTATGTATGTGTATCCATGTATACAGTGCGTGACCTATCTCATGAAATGTTGGCTGAAATTCGGAAAGGCGTTTTTGATTAGGAAGGATTACTTGGTCGCGGTTGTGATACTGATTATCTTAAGGCATACTCTTATAACATTTTGGACTTGGCAGGATGTCGGCTTTTAAATGCACTTCTTTTCGATCTCCTGTAGAAAGCGTGCTCGGTAAAAAATGCCTACTTATGTAGCATGCATTTTTTCCATTGATTTTCGATGGTCTTGGAAATTCAAATATATTTTATAGAAACCACAAACAAAAATAAGCTTTCTTTTAGTCAATCAAAAGAGAATCACGTCTTCTTTATATTTTTTACTTAAGGAAGGAGTATTATTAGGTTTTAAAAAAGTTCATAATTATGAGACTTTTTAAGACCGCGATATGTCCATTCACATAGCATCGTACCTGGCCGTTTACCACTGCTCCTCATGAAATGGACAACATGGTCCGCATCCATTGCAAAATTTTATGGACCCTGTATGATATCTCTTTAATGACATAGAAAAATATGGGATTTTCTTTATGCGGAACGCATGCACCTTGTAGAGTGTAATCACTAAGCGCTAATGCAACAAATCACCAGGCTCCACATTTTTCGGCAATTAGAAAATTTTTTTTAAAAAACCTAATTATACTCCTTTCTTAAGTATAAAATATAAGGAAAACGTGATTTTCTTTTGATTGACTAAAAGAAAGCTTATTTTTTTTGTGGTTTCTATGAAATATATTTTTATTTTCAAGACCATCGGAAATCAACGGGAAAAATGCATGCTTATTTGGTAGTCATTTGTTACCGAGCACGCTTTATACAGGAGATTGAAAAGAAGTGCATTTAAAAGCCGACATCCTGCCGAGTCCAAAATGTTATAAGAGTATGCCTTAAGATAATCAGTTTCACAACCGCGACCAAGTAACCCTTCCTAATCGAAAACGCCTTTCAGAATTTCAGCCAACATTTCATGAGATAGGTCACGCACTGCATATATGCTGGTTGTGGAAGTATGTACATTTGCCATAGGATAATTTCGTGTAGACATTTACACTCTTGTCAAACTGAAGGTATCTAGCTCACCAGAATCTTCGTTACTCATTGTACTCAAAGTGTTTTGTGTACTCACGGGAAAATCGGGGTTCAATTTCATAAGGTAGTATTCCTAATGGCCAAATGTTCTCTTTTAAAGACGTCGCTGCTCGTCGGCTGCGCTTTGTCGACTTCTCCGCGTCGGCGCGATCTGCATATGATTTACTTCTGCGTCAAAAATAATTACAAATTTAGGAGAAGTAGTAAACGGAGAAAAATAAGAATAAATAATTACTATTTGCACATATAAGAAAAAATCCTACTTGCCGTATTTTGAGTGAGCAGAGTTATCGTCACTGAGTCAGAAGCTGCTCAGCACATACTTAAATGTTTTGACTATGCATGCCAAAAAAATCCTACACACATTTTTTGGCCTCTGTTGGTTGTCAATTTTTCCATAAAAATGAAACAGATGGAACAATATGAATTTCGACCCCTTTAACCCACAGCTAACATCGGCTTCAATACTTCCTGTGGACGCGATGTAGGTGTTCCTGTTGATTTTTAGATTACACTGTGCTTAACCCCGGGTGATACTGCCTGTTTGTGGCCGCTGGCTGTCATAACTGCTCACAGGTTTCGGAGTTTTCTTCTTCTTTATTTGTATTTATATGGGTGGGGAGTTTCTCGTTCTGTGATTTTGTCCTCAGTTTATAAGGTTGGACAACAATATACATCTGCAATCCCTGAGCCCATGCCCATGCCTTTCCGCAAGGTATACCAAGTAAAGATTGTGTGCGTCTGCTATGCCATGATTCAGCTAACCATGACCCTCCCAGCGTGGTGTGTGCTCATAGTTCTCTGGAACCTGATCCCCTGCCCGTGAATGCGATTGCGCTCCGGCTGGTTTTGCAAGCCGCGTGCATAGTTTTCCAGTGACTTGTGTCACCCTTCTCTTTCTGACCCACTTTTGTTGCTGGTCGAGTGTTTATTGTAAACCAGGTAATATGGTGGTACGCCTAAATGCGCATCTGGCCACGCCAGCCACTTGCATCCTCTCCTGTCTTCGGTATTTCAACTGTCTTGAAACATTGCGCTGGCGGGGAGGAGTAAGGAGTGCGACTTATGCTGTGCAGGTCTCCTATCATTAACGATCAACTCACGCCAGCCAGTTCTCACCTTGCCGATGAGCACACGGCGGACATCGTCGGGGATAGTCGAACTGTCACCAAGTCGAAATAACGTCACGTAATTAACGACCAGATTTTTGACATTACTTTAGTTAGGACATCAGTCAGAACGGGCAAAGTATGTAGACAATCAGCAGGAACAGTCAATTATATGATATTTACCTCTCATTCTTGATAGTGGAATCGTCAGACCACGCCGATTTTCTCGTATTTTGATGTATGCTTCTTGATTGATTGTGCTGTGGCGTTTCGGACGCTGAATGTACATCAGATTCATTTGAAACGGCGTATTGAGCACGCATTGACTCCACGTCAGACATTGAGATGGCCGCGTCTCCGATGAAAGCGGCTATTAATGCAATTGTAATTATTGTCATTTTTGTTAGGACTATTTAAATAGTTTCTGAGGATTGAGATATTACCCCCTGTATAATAGCAGTCCGTATGCTCACTCGGTTGCTTAAAATATAGTCTTTAGAGTTGACAGCTTACATCCATCTTTAAATAAAGACCAAGACAATTTTATTAATAAATTCGTACTTCCTATGGTTAATATTCGACATGCGACTCACTTTGCTGTGAACTGTACACATGGATTAAATAATTAGGTTTTCGGAATTTCTTAGTGATGTTAGCGCATATTAAAAATCCATGGTCCCGTTATGGTTAGCATAGTCGGGAGGCGATTTCGAATTACTTTGAAGACCATGGCTAACACAGGTTAGAGAAAACACTAAAAATACTTTTTATGCTATTCACGTGGTTCCGAATAGCAAACAGGATTCATACCACCAACCGATACAAACGATCTCACAGGCAGCCTCAGTACCTATCACAATTCCGTCCTCAAATCGCAGAAGACACCACGAATCCTAATTGCAAAACATCTGCTTCCACTGCATCACCAGTTTAGATAACCAATCAGATTTCAAGCTGCATGCCATGACAGCTTAAGGACGATAGTCCTAGCCTAACAATCCCCCGCACGCTTTCCCTGGTCATCGTGTTTTTGTCCCGGCAACTTCCCTTCTCGTTCTGTTAAGCGTATGGTCGGCATGGAGCTCTTGACTATTCCGCGGTCATTGTCGTTTTGACGGTTGGCACATTTTAACTTACTGACTACGAGATGTCCGAACAGGACTTTTGTTGAAGATGATCGCGAATAACATACACACGCAAAGTTCACTAGCCTAACAAATACGTGCTGCTTGCCTTTTGCACCTCGGCTTCTGTGCGATCATCTATGAAAATGTGGATTTCTTGATAAAAGTGCAGTCCTGATAGAAATGATCGTGTGTTAATTATTTCACCAACTGCAACCATAGGTGCTGTGGTGCCAATAACTAACACTCCTTTTCCTGAACTATTATGTTCACTTTTGCGTTTAAGACCACCAAGTCTAACCTGCGCACGTGAGAACTAGCATAGGTACACCGGTACCTCAAAACCTACCAGGTGGATTTGCATCTCTGACTTTGCAAGCAAATGTTTACCCGTTTCAGACAGACTGATGTAAGCAACGTCGGGATTCCTGTTTTCTACCTTCTGCCCCGTTTCAAAGTCCATGGCATTCACTGAGTCCAGGTGAGTGCCTTCCACGACCGGCTGCACATTCTTATTTTGTTGAGCAGTATACACCACCGACTCATTCTGTCGCCCTCTGTTGGATTTATTCGTTGAGTGGATTGTTGTAGTCATGTGAGCGCTGGCGGCAGATGCAATCATAAAGCCAAAAAGGAAGAGCAACCCTAAAAACATGGTCGTAGGTGCAGTCGACTTTGTAAATATTGTCCTCGAGTTTTGATGCGGATGTCAGAGCTGTAGGAATACGAAACATTTGGACTACCTACTTGCGGGTATTTAAATGTTAATTGTATCAAGCATGTGTGGGCATTAACCAATCGATGTTGGAACAATACCTAGGCTATTTTGAGTGCACTCGGAGACACTGCATTTTAATCTGATTGGTTGTTTGATATTGGGGAAAACGTACAACATACCGGTCCGCACAACTTCTGACTGCAGACAGCTTAGCACTGCCAAGTAATTTCACTCAGCAAATTAGGGTACTATCATTTTCGTAAGATTGGTGGCATAGTGCTTGACCGGACCTCTTTCGACTAATACAGTCCCCATGGGGTACATTGTCCCTTTAAATACGTAAACTCAAGCTGAAATCTCACATGACATGGGAATTTGCTAGCATTTTCACTACGAAACGCGTTAATGTTAAATCATCCAGCAGACCACGTCGCGAAGATAAGCAGACAAAATGAAGCCTACAATGCACAAACGTTTCAAATCAGTGTGTGTGCTGATTAACAGAGACCATGCGCATTTAAGGTGGCACGAAATGTATTAACCAGCTGGGCGACATAATAAATGTCATCGTTGGTTACATTGACAACACAAGTCCGTTTTCGCACACCTAATTTGCACTCACGGAGACTGGATTAACTCGCGCCAGCTGGTCAGTCAGTTGAATTGAGGTTACCGATTTCTCCTGCAGTTGGTATGCCTAACATTTGAACCGGGGTCAAGAAAAGCCCAGCGTGTGGTTCTTCCATAACGCATACGGATCCCCGAATGTCACATGCGTAAAAATTAGAATTCATTAGATTTCATCCACTTGACCCGCTACACGGTTTACTATCACAGGAATTTCATTGTGTAAATAAAACCGTAAAAAACACTGCCAGAATTAACAAGCGATAATCGGGTTTTTAGTAATTTGCAGTGTAAACTAAATTCATTAAATTGTTCAAGAAGTTTAACAATTTAATCAAAGTCTACAATATGGCTCAAATCTACTGCAAGCTCTTATGAACCGCATATGGTCTCCTCTTAATAACGTATAGAAATGTGTGCTCCCCCGTACAAGGAAAATATATAGCCTGTAGTTTGGAAACACGGAATGTATGTGCAACGGCAGGTCAGGCTCAAAATTTCTCGAAAAGTAGAAAGGTTTTTGAAAACAGAAGTATACTTTTTCTTCGAGTATAAAATTGGAAAAAAACATAATATTCCACCAATTTAACAAAGTATTAAATATTTTTATGCATATTTTTTAGGAATTATAATTGAATTTTTAAAAGCATCAAAAATCAATAAGAAAAATTCATGCTACTTAAACAGTCATTTTCTACAGACTGGAAGGTTGTTTTTCGAAAGCCGGCATCTCGCGGCAGCTGAAATATTAGAAAATGATGCTGCGCGATGACTAATTTTAAAAGCCTTCTTAATAAATCTTTACTAAATGAATACGCATTTCATAATTTATGTCAACATTTAATGAGCAAGCACACCTACTCTATGTATATGCAAAGCAGGGGCGATTGCGAGAGTCATAAGTTTGATATCCTGACGAGTTAAAAGCAAGCAAGCTTTCACCGTCGAATGTAGGTTCAGCGCGGGGCCTCACAGTGTTTGTGGATGCTGAACATGCCGGCATTCTGTTCTTCATACTGCTATTCGAAAATGACGCACTTCAGGGGCGGAGGAAGTCGATCGCTGTCATACGGGTCAGTGCCGTTCTCCATCCCCTCGTCTGAGAGCAGAGGCGGGATGGCAACGGTTATTCATCTTGTCTGCATTTCCCGCATTTGTTGGTCCTGACTACATATCTCGTTTTTGTCCCCGTTCGCGTCCATCCATGTGTGTATACCACATGGCTCCTTACTTATAGGACTGGAGACCTCCCATTACCGTGTATGTATGCATATACATAAAGTTCATTACGAATATGCAAGCGCCGACATATTGCACACATGCTCAAAATAAATAGTTTTAGAGCATATGCGCCGTGCATCAGTCGGCGTACTGAGTTTGAGTTCAAGTAGATCCCGGTGAAATGAATGCAAGGACAAGTCAGAACATTGTGAAGATATCGGCGGCCGCTTAGTAGCGTCGACGCCAAACACGTATTAGTTTTTTTACTCATGTTTTAAATGTCGTCTACCTTCTTTGCATGCATGCTCCACTTCTGGTATCCATCTATAAGAACGGCGGTTGAATATTCAAAAGCATATCTATTATTTCCCACAGGAAATATCTGACTTTCTCATACCTATATATCAGAGGGGAGCCTCCAGACTCGAAGAGTTACATTGGTACCGAACTGTTTGGGTCTAGTTTATCTTCATTCGCCTAATCATAATGGCACAACTCATCGCATATTTAACTCACTGTTTTGCAACCTTAATCAGTGCGGTGTTTTTACATATGTGGGGACAGATGTCCTGTTTTAAAAACTAACGCTCTCCAGGACTACTGGTATATAGGAGCAGTTTTGGCCTATATTCTTTAAAGATAATTTAACAGCGGCCTAGTTCTATGACTACTGGGCGTCGTCGTAGAGAAATGGTCCTGCCGCTCAAACACACTCGAATAACAGTCGATTTAATGACTTGGTAAGTTAAGAGGTTTGCTCTAGTTTTGGACATGCTGTGGATTCCGATTAGCAATATATTTTTAGGTGAATTACTCCGTAAATCCTTTTAAACGGCAGACGATTTTGACTACAACGGTGAAGAACAGAACACAGATTGACAAAATACACTGTATGTTTTCGATGTCATCTGTCAGTCAAAATCGATTGATTACAATAGAGAAAAACAAATCGTATGTTCAGTCCCATATTGCCGCGTCCGTCACCGTGCCTTCTACACCTTGTTATGGAGCACACGATGGACATCGTCGGATGCGACGTTTGAGCTATCATATCGATGTTGCTGACTGCGTAAAATACCTAATTTCGCCAAGTATGCGCTCGAAGCAATGAGCCCTTGAATTCCGGTCATTTTAACAGTAACCAGATATCGCCGGAGTGAAAAAAACGCTTGAGGTAACGTTATTGATTCCATATGCAAGTGTGTTTTGAAAAACGTGCGCAAAGTACGACTAACACCACATGCGTTATCATGTGGCCGCCAAAATTTTAAGGAGTCGACTCGGATAACTGGACGTTAACAATGCATCTGTTCTGTCCTTATTGGTAAAGCCTTCGTATTAGGTTCGATACTAAGTACGACTAGCGATAAACCGTCTTTGCGTGAAGTGTATTAAAATGAGGAAAACAATTGGTTAAAAGCCCAAACCAGCATCAACAGCAACTTCGGGTAAGGAGTCGTTTACGGACAATGTTTACAATTGCAGTTTACGGCACAGGTAACGGGTAAGTTGGCATTGAAACGTTGACAAGGCATGCATGTAACCTAACACACCAGCTGTACTGATATTGGCAAAGATACATGAAGATCGGAGATCGTATGACTTACCTGCGAAGACAGTTTGTCCGTCAATAATGACGATGTCCACCCTGTGCCCGACAAACGGATAGACGGGGAAGACGGTGACGTACATGAATCGTAGTTCCCTGTGAGCTTTCTGGTACCTAAACGTCAATTTTGATTTGGTATTATTTGATTGTCGAGGGAATTTGCGCGTGAACCTAAAGTACCCCTATCGGGACAAAGTTGTTTATTTCCGATTCAAAAGTTTGAGTATGAACTCCTACGTGGCTGTCAGAGTATTGCTGGACGCTATGCAAACGAAACTCTTCACTAAGATCAGTGCGTACTAATGCTTCACTACACGCTCTTGCAGTTGCTGAACAAGGTTGTATTGCAGAGATTTAATAGACGTCTTGACCCCCCAAAACGCCCACCTAGTGGATGCGCTGGTCAACAGCGGAGGCTAGATCGAAGTCCTCCGGGCGTTATTGGGAATGCGCACTCAATAGCAAATGCCAATATTGCGAAGTGGCGGCAGACCAGTTGCACACTCACGTCGTGTCAATTAGGATCCATACTGCATCCATTTTTGGTGTAGAAAATGCTAGTCAGTGTCTGTTGTGGGCCAGGCGTGTTGTGGTAAGTCTGGTTGTGGGTTGCCGCCGTGCCTGTCACCTGCGAACCTTCCTGCCTCCGGTGTTTTTCACTCTCTCACGACACGGGACCATGGAGGAGGGAAAGGATGCTGAAGATGCAGCGCAAGTCTACTATCGCTGTACGCTACGTCACGCACAAGTGGCCGCCCCTACTCTCACCCTGCTGCGTAACACGCGGTTGACGCCGTCGACGACGGCGGTCGAACGGCATAATTCACACTGCGCTCCACTACTTTTTGCGCAATTTCTGAGGCATTGCACGAATGAAGTATTTCCTCGCAAAAAAACCCCTCGGGGTTTATTCGCAAAGACAAATGAAGGAATAACAAGGGAAAACGTCCCAAACTTCAGCGAAAGATTTTGACTTTAAGTGGCCTTCGTGAACCTCATGTTAGGGCGCTGCTTGGGTGTCTCAGCTTTGGTTCCATTGTTGCAAAGCAAAAGACATATATGTGCGCAAATTCATTGTAGCATCAAAAGCTACACAGATACGATAAACCCTAAACCTAAACTAACTGAATTGCGTGAACGTGCAAGGAAGGAATTGGACGATATCTGGCTCTCAAGGGAGTAACATTGGGTCAGTACGCAGTAGCACCAGAGAATATAAGAGTTCCAAAAAGTTGAAGACCGTTTAGACTATTAAATGCGCTAACTGTCAACCTTCTTTGAGGACTTGTGTGCTAGAAGATAGGTTTTAACCGACCAGAGAAATGGTCGTCGTGAAAACGAAGGCAAATGTAGATCATAGGATGGTGACTTTTCACTTTACTGCCATAACCGAAACATATTTCCTGACAGGGGATTCGCATTAGAAGTCTGAGAGGGTTTGGTGAGAAATGCAGCTAATATTGTACCTAACACGGCCATGTGTGAAGAGCGAAAACGAGTGGATTCAGGTGGAACACGAAGGCTTAATTCTAACCATCGGTTGGTAGATTCCACTTGCTCAGTATGGCAGAAATTTGACTACGTACACGCATAATCAACATTTCAGATCTCCTCTGTTAAATAGCTAAGGCATGAAATCCCGCAAAAAAAGAAATAACACCAGGGGTCAATAAATTGAGCTTATAATGCTATCACGCAGAGAATGCACATGCAGTAGAATAGTAAGAGATGTCAAATCATGTTTGGAAGAACTGGTCGTGACAAAAGCCTTGGCGTAGACCGACGATTGGTGTCCTCACAAACAACCCTAACGAATACTAACGACGGGTTAATCAGTAGCTCGTTTACTTGACAAGATACGGCAGGTTTGTTTGCCGAACCTGATTGTTCAGCTTGCATACCCGACTCCCGTGTTCTTCGAGGCTAGAAAATGCCAATACATTTCGAAACGCAAAACGTTTGTTTGCAGTCTTTGTTCCCCCTGAAGACAAGAATATAATAATTGGCACATTAAATAGGATGATGTGAAAATGAGACACTTTGATTCACAGTGGAGCAATTTGACATATTCGTGCTGAGCTTTGGAATGCAGGGAACAGTAACAGGTGTAGTGTCCTAAGGAAGGGTTTAATGTTTTCCCTTCAACAGATGACGGTGAGGAACTCGGCAAATGTAAGAAAGCGCAAAATGGCCATGAACACGCTCATACCCTGTTACGCAAAAATTTCTCTCCGAAGTATACCACTCTGCCTACTATGAACCCATTCATCCGCTCGTCTGCGCACAACTGTTGGGGGAATTAGGTGTTATAGAGTCCCAACGGCTGAACCTGACCTTAGAAACCGAGCACGAGAGCCATTTGAGTTACACGGTCGCACCTTGTTGGCCTCGGCCACCGACACCATTTCCGTTAGTTTTAACTATCTGAAGTATCTCGGCGTGTTGTTTTTTTCAAGGAGATCAGGCTGAGAATGTTTTCGCCCTCAAAGGATGCTCAAATTGCAGCAGTGCATGCCTAACACTGGCAGGTGTATAGATGCAGCTTTCCATACCGTTCCGTCATTATTGTTCATCTGGTTAGAATATTGATCTGTCTGATATTCGCTCAAGGACTTTGGTTCATTATGTAATTTAGAGCCTCCAAAATCTCTCACATCTGAGGTTGTTTATTTAGGACTTTTATAGTATCGTATTTGCTGCCTCTACCTGTTGGTTTAGCAGGCATATAAACGTGTTGTTACTCGCGCTTTCAAAAGTCAGCCGTCACTGGTCCTTTTATTGACGAAGATGTGTCTATCTAAAATCTTATAGTAGTAACGGTGACTTTATGAAAGATTTGGCGGTTAAGTATACGTATGCATTCCATCCGATCTAGTGGCGATTTCGCGCCCAGAACAGTAAGAAATTTCAAGAATATTACAAACATAAAATATATTGCACTACGGAGCTGCTTAACCTCTGGCATTACCGACAGAGAAAAGAGAGAATTGAATGGCCATTTCCGGCTTATTAGCCGTCCCCAGCTAGCCATACCAAACCATAAGGTGTGCAACACTGGGACTCGATCCCGCGAGCTGCTGGTCAGACTTCCGACCCCCTTAACACTGAGCCACGGGCTCGTTGTCCTGATGGTCGCAAGCACGTATATACAATGGCAGAGGGGCGCTCACAGACCGTGCTAAGGGAGGGTCTATCTTCTTTGCTCCCTGCGGCTTTCTCTCAACCTCCGACAGCAGTTGCACACCTGCCTGTAATATCGGCAGAATGGGATTAAAGACAATGATTAGGAAGACTGGGATGGCCATTTCCTGCTTATTAGC
This sequence comes from Spirometra erinaceieuropaei, assembly GCA_902702965.1. Lineage (NCBI taxonomy): Eukaryota > Metazoa > Platyhelminthes > Cestoda > Diphyllobothriidea > Diphyllobothriidae > Spirometra > Spirometra erinaceieuropaei. The sequence continues at coordinate 498,094 of CACRXP010000127.1, forward strand.
CTTTGGCCTATTGTTGGTTGTGCATGATGGGCTGGCGACTGCCAATAAGCCATAAATGGCCATTTCAGTCTCATTTATCTTTGTCAGTAATGCCATTCGGCTTGCACTAGGCGTCACTGTACGTCTACTGGCAGGACTAGTTAGGACTGTGCGGTTGCTGACAAGACTCGAGAGCAACCCCTAAGGCACAACGAGGCGAGTGAGATTCATAACGCGACCGGCGTACACAAAGCTGTCATTTTGGCGACGCAGCTTTGCAGACAGGAGGCCCAGATGTCTTACAAGAAATAAGCGTGGAAACTCAATCATTTCCATGTGGACTGCCCCGGATGAGTACAGAATCTGAGGTGGCAGAACAGGATCCCTGAGGCTGATGTTCTGAAATGGACTGGATTTTCAGCATCCATGGCGAACTGAGATAACAGCAACACCGAGGGAGTGACAGCCTTGTGAGGATGTCGATTCGGATGCTCACCGCCATGGAGGTCAGGCATACTTGTAAAGGGACAACTAAAGAATTCGGGTAGAGCTAAAAAATAAAACCGAAATCCTGCGAAAAGATCTCACTTGACCGGCCGGCCTAAAGAGGAACAAGCAAAACTGGAATAGTAAACTATAAAGCTAACATAGCTGCTGCTAAAGCCAAAGGGACGACATGAGTTTCTCAGGCGCCCCAGGTCCACAATGCCAACCGCCATCATCTTCCTATATGCCCACGATGCGAGAAAACTGTTTGCGTGCGAAATTGTCTCGTAAGACATTACAGGGCCTAGTGCTACAACCCAGAACCAATCATTGCCTCCATAACCGCCATCGCAATCAGCCCTACATCAAGCTCCGTGGCGTCAACGACAGTGACCTCCCTCATCACGTATTAG
>CACRXP010000127.1:499092-528855 GCA_902702965.1 Spirometra erinaceieuropaei
TCCATCGTCGATCCCACCCACTGTCCCCTACAATCCCTGAGACTACCAGTTCTCTCACTCCCGCCACCGGCGAAAACAGTCACGACGCCTCATCAACCAATACCCTGGGCATCATCGAGGCTAACACCATTGATGTTAACTCTCCCCAAACCTGTCTTCATTGTGCTTGTGCATTTGCCTCACGCATCGGCATAGTCATCCACTCTTGAATCCAACTCACTGTCACCGGCGCCAGTATGCCTGGAGTCGCCATGGACACTTGCCGCAAATGTCTTCACTGTTCAAACTGCCCACGCACATTCCTACACGGCATGGCGTACGCGGTCATAGTTGTATACACAACAGCGGAATTACGGCAGAGTCAACGCAGCTAACCCATTTTGCACATCCACCAACCCCCTTATTCGCAGCACAATTAACTTCCCATCTTCAGCGCAGTCACAACCAGCAGCACCTCAACGCCAACCGACTTAGCATCTTCCGGGCCACACTGTCCGCGCGGTCATCATGCATTCAGTTCACGCATCGGCTTGGTCGGCCGCTTGCGAATTCATCATAATGAAACCGGCAAGACAATACTTGAGGCCTCAGCATACCCTCGCCGCCACCACCACTTCAACTGCCCGCGTTGCATTCGCCCATTCAACCATTACATAGGCCTTCTAGATCATATGTGCAATTCATGGATGTCTAGGCCAAATAACGGTATACTCCACCATTAACAAATGCTCCACACATGAACACCTACAATATCCCACATCACCAGCCCCATTCACGTAAGTGAAAAGTGCGCTGTTCGACTCCATTCTCAAGCGACTCCTATGTTGCATATGACATCTGAGCAGTCTACTCGGGGGGGGGGGGAAATCCTGGTGTGGGCGTATGAGGCACCAGATCGTCTGTGGACACTTCCACTCAGCGGGATCCGAGCCGGTGAGGCGGCATGCGCTAAAGTGCGGTTTTTTGCTGAATTGGCCGATCGCGGCCTTTCCCACCTCCATTCTACTTAATTTTGTCATGAATTAGGATCCAGGTGGGAACTTAATGATATAATGTGCAAACGTCATTCGTGTTTTAATTTTTCAAGTGCTAAGCTAATTAATAGGATGGAATGTGACTTCCTCAAAGTATTCACTGAAGCCTATTCGTATGTTGCAGAAAAAATGGACATTGGGAGGGGATCTTGGGATCAACTTTTTTACCTCCTGCGGTCATAAGCGTTCATACTAAGCAAATGTTCGCCAAAATGCCAAACACCAGACTGCTGAAAATCATATTCGTTTGATTTGCTTACCTGGAATGATTCGATTTCCAGCAAAACCTTGTCTAATTTTGCAATTAATAATGCAGATGCTTGCTTTGCGCGGTCCTATTCTTAAGTACACACCAAAGCAAAGACATGCTAAACAGGCTAAATCCCAATAACTGAGAAGGGTCGTCAAAGAATCGGACATCACATTGAACGAACAATCAGCAATGCTTTAAATATTATGAGTGTATTTGCTTTCTGTTTTCCAGAAAGAATACCTGTCAACACTAGGGAGGCTGAAGTCAGGGGTTTCCGGTTATCTACCATAAACTATCCTCTCCGGTTTAAATTCAGTGGGAATTATTGCAACCAAGCGACAGAATCCCGCAACCGATTAAGTCTGTTAAGATGCTAACAGTGTTCCTTGTCGTTGTGGTCTAGTATGATGGTTGTGCGTGCCAATTTAAGTTGTCTGCACTGCCTTACATCAAGTCAAAGTTTGTCTAGAGACCCACTGTGACATAAATCGCTATCAAGCGATCCATGATCCCTGAAAATAGTAGTTTTATGAAAACCTAAATTTGCACGAGTGTTTAAATATCTTTTAGTTCATTTTGGGTTTGCTTTATGAATTCTGAACGTCGCAGGAACGCCTAATCACATAATAAAGACCTGACTTCTTATCAAGTGTCAAATGAGTGACACAATACTCAACCAAAAATATTATGAAAGGAAATTTCGGAATTCGCTTTCTGGAGTCAAGTATAATGGAATACAAGCAATGGGTTTTTGCGAATCTGTTGCATTACTCGCTAGGATATTACCTTGTCTTTTTATTCCATGAAAAGGACCAGCAATGTACTCCGCTGAAAATGACCCGGGTTTGTCCATGCAGATTTAATGATCACGTTTAACGAAATAGGGACGAGTTTACCTATTTTGGAAAGTGCTGTCACACTAGTATATAGCTCGCGCTAGCACAACGAATAGGATTATTTGGTTCAGCAACGGGGTTCGGAAAACGCAGATACCATATTGAGTTTTTATCTCCCAGTTCAACTTGTCATGGATAAATACATTTATGGTTGTTTAAAACGCGGAACACCCAACACCAATTTGCGTTTTCCCAAAAAAACTGCGGCATGCCATCTGCGCGGCCTTTGTAGATGCCGGCCTCATCACGGTCGCCCAGCCGATCGTAAACGTTTCTTGGGAGGGGTCCCTGAAAAGATACAAAAACATAGTATAGTCTCTGCCTACTACGTCCCCGATTTCGTCCTATTTATTTACCGTCAATTATTTTGCTGGTTAATATTTGTAGGAAAATCCTGTGTTCTACCGTAAAATTTGTCTTTACCTTGCATCCCCCAACAACAATAGCCACATGATATCTCTCTATTTAAACCGATGTCCGTCCAAAAACAAACTAAAACCCTACAAAAGGCATATTTGCGCGTCGGTGATGTAACTTTGTCCAAAAACCCACCGCTGTGCAGCTGGAGGGAGAGCCCCAAGGCACAACGGGGTAAGGGTGTCGTAACGCGATCGGTGCGCGCCCTTCTAATATTGATAATATAACGAATTGCATCCGGCAGGACAACCAACCCGTGGCTCAGTGTTTATAGCTCTGGACGCCTAACCAACAGGCCGTGAGCTCCAGTCTCGGGAGTTAGACATGGCAAGTTGATGAAGACTAACGGACCAGGAATGGTCATTTCAGTCTCCCTTGTCCTTGTGAGTAATGCTATTCTGATCATATGTTCGTAACTAGTCGTCTGGCAGGGCAGCTCTACACATTCTGTTGTATAATAAATCAGCCGAAAATAGCAAATTTGGTTTAGAAAGCGTGTCCAGCCGAGGATAAAGAGAGAGCGCCCTTTCTAGATAGTAACAGGGATTATGTCGAAGTGGATTAAAAATCGAATTCAGCCCCACTTGTCTTTTCCATCGTAGCATGGAACTACAATGTCATTTGTAATTGCTATTTCATTTGTATGCCTTAATATGCTGTGCGTCAACAACTCCGCAGCTTCTTTCCTAAGTTCAGTTGCTCCGAGTTGCATTAACATATTTGTTGGCGATTAAGCAATTCCCAAACGTAAAAAACGATTAGACTGCGTGTGCCAGCGTTGACAATCGGCGATTTGGTAACCGCTCTATGAGTGATAATCATAGGCACCGAGCAAACCAATGAATAAAATTTATGCACGACAGGCCTACGTATATACGCATTCTCGCGCACTTCGCAACAGCAGATAGCTGTCAAGTTTCGCATCTATTAGTTTAAAACGGTTGAATAGATTGCAAATGGTATCTATAAATGCTTGCGCACATCATATATATGTACCTGCCCTTCATAAATCTGGCTGACATCAAGAAAGTACAGTCTGTACGGCACAAACATATGACTTTTACACATTAATCAGTTTAGGAGAAGATGAAGGCACGATCACTGGGACAGTAGATTTATTTGCCTGAGCTTTCAAACTCGAACTGGAGTTCATCATCAGAGAATACTTGGGTGCAGCAAATTGTGAACATTTATATCGCTCGTTCTTGAGGGAGAGGGGGAGAGCACGTCCGTGGATAGGTAGGGTTTGTGGACGGCAAACCCATAGCCCCTAATTTAAAATAGCATTAAGTTACTTGGCAGAAATCCACTTACCGTATGATTTTTGAGACCGGTTGCCTAGGTAGTCACCAAAGGTATGAACATTGTGCCAATACGACTGAGGCTTTTTTCGTTCCTACCAGTGTTCTGTTGGTCAAAGTTTGGACGATTAGGCTTCTATTATAACAGCTTCTGGTCGTTGGCCAGGCTCCAAGGACTTTAATTTTCTCCCTTGCAATACTTAAGCCACATGTATCGTATGCGGTGCCCCAGTGGTGGTTCTGTCACCTACCAACTAGCTGACGCTCATATACACTAGGTTGGTCTAGTTTTCCGTGCTAACCACAGCATATTAGTCGCACTTTGTGTATGAAGTTTGCGGCGACGGAACGCCCATACAAAATACATATGCAGAAATCCGTGTAAAACAAAGCCATTTACGACGGGCTGGCAACCCTCGAACGATCTTAAAGCAAGAGGTGCCACTGGATATGTTTACGTTGATGGCATTCGAGATTGCAAAACAGGCAAATATTGGTAATGATGTTTTTACCTAAATGGTGAAGAGCATATTCATGGTAATTGTAAATGATTGTGCTAGACAGAGGCACTCACCCAGCTGATACCTGACTTTGAATCCTTTTTTATGGAAAGCACTGTCAGTGACGAATTTTAGAGTCATTACGTTCGACGTCGAGTTTACAGGTTCTGGTATAGGGGTTCCACACATCTTACGCAGCATAGAGGAAGGGTCCAAAGGACCATCGTAGATTTCCAAGTAATCGTATTGGCAGTCCAGTTGATCCTCAAGCTATGAAAAATAAATGTCGACTATAAATAACTGCTGTCAACGGATCACAAATTTTAGATTCCAGTTCAGGGAAAGAGTTGCGACTAGATATTGGTATTACCTTAGGCACAACCTCCTTAGAAGTCATTATATGCGATCTTAAATTGCAAGGAATATACGCAAAAAGGTTCTTTGGTCACCGATGTACAATATACACAAACGGTTTATTAATTATCACGGGAGAACGGCAATTGCAAAATTCTCTCCAGATCACGCCAAAGTGGGACCAAGAGTGGCTGGCGCTAATGGTGTCATACGTCTCCAGAGGCAACTCACCGTAGAACAATTATCGAGCGTTTTATGCTTTTGGTACCACAATCTGAACAGCAGAGATTCTCATCAGAGAATATGGTGTTAACTTCCAATTGACCTCATTTCAAGTCACAGGAATTACATCCTGAAGATTAGGATATACAGGTGGTCAGAGAGCACTGCAAAGTCCTCCACCACGACATCAATCACTTTTCGTACAATCGGGCGTTGTCTATGTGATTATATTCGAGCAGGTCGGTTGACAGGTGCGGGAGTGGACGCGGTGGCTGAAAAATCTAGTAATCACGTCTGCGCACGCTAGGTGCAGGACCTGGTTCCTTAAACAGAAGGAATATAATTTCACACACAAGAGGGATAGGACGCTCGAGTCTTATATGTGGCAGAGGGGCCGAGAAGTGCACTTCGCACTTATTGGGAGGCCCAAGTGATGTTGGTTTTTGAGAGGTGTATGAGTGATGCATATGTTAAAGGAAAAATGAGTAGCGATGTGATCGTGCCTGCTGCGATTTGCCTCAGGTTTTCATGGAGTCTCATGTTACCTATAAAATCCATGCGGACACATTTGTTATAAATAACAACGAAAGTGCCAAAATGCAACCACGAATAATACCGTGTAGAATAAACTCGCACAATACAAATGTATCAGGAATGGCCTGGCTGTCGTTCTCTCTGTCTACCTAATGCAGTTTTATAAAAGTTAAACCGGCGTTTGCAGCATTCGCCTTGGAACTTACTTCAAACCTTTGGAATGTGAGGACTACGAAGAACCCACTGGGGACCTCAATTCTCCAAATGCATCTACAGGAGTAAGACGTTCCGGTTAATATGCAGCGGAGGATCCGTAGGGAGAAGGCAGCCGAGAAGTCAACTTCGCACTTATTGGGATGTGCCAATGATGTGGGATTTTAAAGGGTGTATGAGTGATGCATGTGTCACAAGAAAGTGTGTAGTGATGTGGTCGTGCCAGCGACGATTTGCGCAGTATTTCATGGACACATGCTAACTATAAGGCCCATTCAGACAATGTGGCTGCATTGTCAAAAGAAGCGAAGAGACGAGTCGCAGGAAGCAGTCTTGAAGAAGAAGAAGAAGAAGAAGAAGAAGAAGAAGACACGATCGCCGTATCCCATAAATACTGCAGCCGCATATGCATGAACCACACTTATCTGCCTTTGTCTCTGATGATGGATTCGAGCAGGAATCCGAAACGTCAGGCTAGTAAAGCTCTTGTCCCGGCGATCGTGTCTTCTTCTTCTTCTTCTTCTTCTTCTTCAGTGAGACTATGCATAACAACAAAAGTCTCAAAATACGGTGTAGGATGAACTCGCACAATACAAATGCACCGGGTTTGAACCGGGCTGACGTTCTCTCAGTCTACCAAATGCACTTTAATTGCAATTAAGAACAACAGCGGCTAAGAACTTACTTCAAACCTGTTGAATGTGAGGACTACGAAGAACCCACTGGGGACCTCAATTCTCCAAATGCATCTACTGTTTGGTGGGTATTCTTTCGGAAAGCCAGGACTGGTGATGTAACCTTCGCCCTTTCGCAGGTAGCCACCGCAGGCAAGTGCTGTGAAGGAAACGAATCAGTGAAGTCGTCGGGTTTCGGGTGAATGCCAACAGAGATAAGAACGAAATTCAAAAAGATATCACGTGAACACACACACATGCGACACACGAGAACATCAACCAGAAGCATGCTTTGCTAGATTTGGTATATTCAGTCGTCCTACAGCTGATGCAAATTGCACGCAATGTTAATTACTTACAACATATAGACTGAAATGAATCAGAATACGTAGGCAAAACCGAATGAAAGATGGTCCCCGATACCAAGATTCCTTGCGTATGGTGCGATTAACTTAATGTTCGCAAAGTATGCACAGCGAAGCTGAAATGCACCAGGGAGACGAAAAGGCAACCTACATTGGCAGGATTTTTTATCCGGGAGAAGTTCGAAATCATCGTTGCACTGACACTTGTAGCCGCCTGGAATGTCAACGCAGAGGTGCTCGCAGCCGTGATCAGTTATTGCGCATTGGCTGACTTCCGAATAAATGACTAGAATATAAAAAATCCCAAGATCGATAGGTCTTGATTCACATGTTGGTACACTTTCTGACTAGGAATTCAATGAACAGCAATACCTAATGGTAGTTTAGTGAGTAGATTTATGCCGGCTGATTTGTCGAGAAATCATGATGACAAATGCCTCTAATCGTCTATGCACGATGGTTTTTGTCATGATATCTCTTATGAGAAGGTACGCAACCACAAAGCTCTGGGGATAAAGTCAATTAAGCATGAAACGCATGTTGTTTCCAATTGCGGGCTGCTTTTAGATCCAAAATAAGAAAGCCATTTTCAAAAAACGCTCACAACCTCTTACTGTTGATCTCGTGATAGAGTTATGGACGTTTGGTTTGATTTGTTTGCACATCAGAAGTAAGCGCTAGACGGTGGCTTGTATCTTGATTGTATATATGACTAAAAGCCAATTAAAGTGGCCTCATTTTCCGAAGTAATGCCACTTGCATGTCAAACTACTGGCACAAAAATCGACCTACTTGAATGCATTTTGCAAGGCCATGCATTCGCAAAATCCACTTTATGAATCAGGTGTTTGCATTTATACGCGTACGCAAATATCCGCTGACGCTAATAGTAACTAACCGCGTCCTTGATTGGCTGCATGAGAAACCATTATTTTTGCTTGTTTGACAGTATCCCAACATGCATAATATACAGCAACTGCTTAATATACAAAACTGTTGTAAAGAAGGTGAACACACGATCTCTGGGACAGGAGGTGCATTAGTCTGAGCTATCGGTCTCGTACAGTAGGCCATCGTCAGAGACTGTGAGAATGCGACATCAAATGATCAGTTTATGCATTCAAGCCATGAAGGGGAGATATGAGTGCAGAGGGTGGTATTCCCGATAAGCTGAGTCCCACGCCGTCTCACGGTGGCGTGACTGCGCGCACCCTTGGCCGCGGGAGCGGAGCGCGTGATAGTAGGAGGATATGCCAACGTGCCTGTTGACAGAGTTGGTATCAGACACCCAGGCCTCCAACAGTTCTCGCCCTGCCCTATTGTTGGCCCGCGCTACTGTCCGCGTGCTCGTAAAGTTGAATTCGTGGCCTTCCTCCAGGGTGTGAGTGGCGACCTGAGACAACGGGTCGCCTCTCCGGATCGCCCGTTTATGCTCCGTTATTGGTGAGCTAAGTCGTCGTCCGGTCTGTCCTGTGTAGTGGCGAGGGCAGTACCGACATGGAATCTGGTAAACGACACCCGATTGTTCTTCCACTGCTAGGCGATCCTTCGCTCGCATAATTTTGTTGCACATGGTCGCTGTCGGACGGTGGGCGATACCCTCGCCGAACTCTCCAGCGATACGTTCCATCGCTTTAGAAACGTTCTTTATGTGGTAGAGGGTGCCTGAGTGTTGGCGGCTCTCCTCCGTTTGTTCGCCATTGGCGCGTGCGGTGGCAGTGGCTGGCGAAGCTGTTCGGGTATCCATTCTTTGCCAGTTGCATTTAGCACTCCTTTAAAATCGAAAAATAGCTGCAAGACACTGAAAAACTAACCCTTCTTGAAATTGGCTTTAAATCCTTTTTGATGACCCAGATTGTCAGAATTAAATTTCACTGTCAGGGTGTTTTTCGTCGACGCTACTGCGGTCGGTATCCTAGACCCACATAGCTTGCGCAACATGGGTGAACTCTCCGAAGAACCGTCAAATATTTCCAAGTAATCGAACGAGCAGTCCGTTTCCTCTTCAAGCTAAAACGTGCAAAATTGAACATTCATCAATGAAGCACTGGAAGGGTGTTTACAAACGAGACATTTTCATTTTTGGGACTGAGGGTCAGATTGCACTTCCTCTTTCCTAATGCCACTTTTATGGCACTTTCTAACATACCGCGTTCAAATGGCAATCATTGTAGCCTATTATGTACGGCATGAATTATCAAGTACGTGCAGCACTGCAATAACGACAAGCGTCGGTCGGACTGTACTTGTTTCGCCACCTGAGCAGGGTGAGATAGAGCAGTGATGGTTTGATAGATGTTGCTCGAATTTCACCGCTGGCAGTCAATAGGCATATTCGCTTGTTGTGTCTGTGGAATTCGGGCGCTAGCACTAACAAGAATGGAAACTGTCGATAGAGCTGCGGGCAAGTTATATGTGAATCCATGAGTTATCTCAATATTTCATCTTTTGCTTAAACCAAACAACACAATTTCCCATTCACTCAAGCTGACTAACTACAGTGGATGTGCTAAATCGTGAAATGTCAACCAAAATTTCGAAATGCGTTCTCTTTTCGAAAAGATAATTTAAGTAGTTTTGCAAAACTAATCTTGATGCAGCGTAAATCTATAATGATCCAGTTACCTCACGGTGTCGGCTTTCGAAAGAACTTATTTTCGGCTGCATGCAAGATCTATACTCTGCAAAAAATGACTACGTAAGTAGCATGCAATTTTCTCATTGATTTTCGATGCCCTTGAAAATTCAATTATATTTTGTGGAAACATGCATAAAAATATTTATTCTTTTACGTATTTGGTAGAACATCACGTCATCTTCCAATTTCATGCTCAAAAGAAGAGTATTATTCGGCTTCAAAAAACTTTTCTAATTCCCGAATAATTTTGAACCCGACCTGCTGTTACATTTGCATTCAGGGTTTCAAAACTACAAGCTGTATATTTTCCGTGTACAGAAATCCATGCATTTCTCTACGGTGTTAAGAGAAGATTATACGATGTTGATAAAATTAAGCAGTGGATTTGAGCAATATTGTTAACTTTACAAGCCACATTCCTAACCGCAGATACATGGCGTTTCATGAACGGTCATTTAACTGTGTTAAAAAATCTCAGAATTAGAAACTTTTTTAAAACCGAAGTATATTCTTTTTTGAGTATGAAATTGGAAGAAAATGTGCTTTTGTACCGAATAATTAAAAGAATGCATATTTTTTTGTATGTTTTCCATGAAATATAATTGAATTTTCAAGGGCATCGAAAATCAATGAGAAAATTGCATGCTACATAAGTAGTCATTTTTTCAGAGTAAAGATCTTGCATGGAGCCGAATACAAGTTTCTTCGAAAGCCGACACTCTGAGGTAACTGGATCATTATAAATTTATGCTGCATCATGTTTTGTTTTACAACACTACTTAATTTATCTTTTCGAAACGAGAACGCATTTCTAAATTTTTGTTGACATTTCATGAATTAGCACATCTACTGTACTCATCCTTCTTTCTGTATTTACAGCCGAACTTCGGACATGGAAGGCAACACCGGCGGTGGCCCTATTCCGAACGACTGTCTCGACGCTGAGCTTCTCGCACGTGTCTGCGCATGTGCACCAGGGCTGTCTGACATTCGCTCACTCGGCTTGCCAACCGACTAATCAAATTCAGGACCGACTGAGACGTGACCTGTCTTGAGACGCCTTGAAGCATTCTCTGAAGGACATGTGTGACGCCGCTCACCCGGGCGTCCGACATGCCCTCGTCCGGGTACCAACTCTCCCTAACTCCCACAATTATTCTGTGCAGAATATACGACCCTCCCGGCTGGTGTCCGCTTTTACTCTTTTTGTTCGGGACTGAGCCTGAAGTACGTGGTAACCAGGAGTCTTTCACGCTACGCTTAGGCTTCTGCGGAACATTCACCGGACCCAGAGTTAACATAGGTCGGAGTGCCATAAAAATTCGCACTACGAAAAAGAGATTAGGGGCTGTTAGGTTATCCTGTATATTAGCAGCCACAAAAGTCTGCACCGTTGAAGACTCGTCATACATCCAAACCTCATCCGTTTGAGTATTGTTAGGAAATGGACGCAATTTCACTGCCTTCACGGCTGTTTCAATAGCTCGCCCAAGGCGAGCCGTCTGGCAGCGATTCTGTACATATTAATGGGCGGCCTTTATTTTTTACAACCAGACCCGAGACTCGGGACATTCCTATTTTAAATCGAGCTCGCACAATGCGTCACAGTTTGTAGTACACGAGGCATGGATGATATCCACAAATGTAACGCAGAGGCGGATTCATTTTTTATCTGCTTGTTGGAATGCGAGTATCATATGTTTCGTTATATCTTCGGACTTCATATGGTATTTGGAATAATCATCTTGTTAGCTCAACGATGAAAGCAACTGTTTGCCCGGAAGTTTCAGTAAATTGGATCTCATGGTGGTTGTTGTAAATACGTCATTTTACTTTCCTTTGGTAAAGAGGGGCAATAGCAAAGTTAACGAAGAATAAATGGAGTTGTTAGAAACCGAACATCTCCTGACATAATTAGAATAGCTTATTCACGATGTAAGGACCGACCAATTACCAGACCTGTGTTGAAGGTGCGAGTCGCAATTCTTGATTCTTCAGCATGAGGTCTGCTGCAGTCCCCTGTTCCTCTTGTGCAAGAACGGAGCGTGATTGATGCACCTACTGATTCCCACTTGCCGACGTCTTTTAATGTGGATGGTTGGAGGCACTACGAGTACTCGTCCCAATATTCCGACATATCATACAGTTTTTCTACTACTTGATGCAAGCGAATGTCCACAATATAGCCCGTCTTTTTTTCAGCTGAGAAGGCAAACAACGTGTTAGCTGACAAGCTGACGGCACACTGTAAAAACTTTCAATAATAGGCATGTTCTGCCGTTACAGACCTACGTATCGTGACGATCATTCAAACCCACAAATGTAGCGTGGTCTGTGCAGTAAATGGTTATTGCTGTCTTATCTTTCGCTTTAGTTGGGAATGACTAGCAATTTTTCCCGTAGAAATCTGAATTTTAGATCGACTGGAAGCCAAAGTAGTTAAATGATTAACCCGATAGAATCATCGTTATTTGAAGCTCCTCACTCGGTCATTTACAATCAGCAATTTTTTTATATGTTCCTATGCCGCATTCTGAGTTTGCAGTTATCTTTGACAAGGCACCGTAGGTGATTTCGCAAGATTAAATAGAAGAAACAAATAAGGCTTTTGCGAAAATGTTGGTGCACATTTTTGATGACCTAAACATATCCAAAAAGCGGTAATTATTGGGCCGCATTGGGCTTATTTATTTGTAAAATTCTGCTTCAAGTGGATTGACCACTGGCACTGTGAGGTATGATTGACAAAGGGCATATTTGGCAAGCGCAGATTCAGTGAATGTACTGGTAACACTGAAACTTACATCAAAACTTTCGAAGGTGAGCAGAACGGAGAATCCCACGGGCACTTCAATTCTCCAGATGCACTTACTGTTTGGCGGGTAGTTATTGGGATAATCCGGACTGCTTATATTGCCGTTGTCCGCCTTTATGTAGTCACCACATGAAATCACTAAAGGAAATAAGTCAATGAATCCGCGACTTTGGGTACTAGTAAGCCTAATACCCAGAACGCCTGATTGGGTTTCCGATGCCTATACACGTTTTTTTGAGTCGCGGCAACCTCCAGGTATGATTTATTAAGCGTTACTCCTTGTTTGCCCAGGACGGCTAATATGAAACTAAGAATATTGACTGGACTTAGCGAATAACTGCACTTATTACACAACTTTCTTGTAAACTATATAGATGTAATTTCTCAGCGAACCCTGTGAAAGTATATGCTATAGTCGGGTTAGTTAACATTAACACGATATTTCGTCTGTCAGAACGTATAGCCATTATATCACTGCCACTTTTAGCAGCATGAAATGTTATCGCGTACATGCTTGCAATGGTTATTCGCGGCTGCGCATACGCGACTATAAAAACCAAAGTCTTCCATTTCAACAAATGTACATATACTATTCCCGGATCAATCTGAGCTAAAAATAACTTTAACTGACTGTCTAACGAAGTGCAGTCGTCATGGTTTCGATAATTTGGTGTATATTTTGTCGAAAAGCAAGTTCACATTCCAACGCGGGTTCTTTATTTTAATTGGAAAAGGACCCAGTAGGTAAGCAAAGTAGCATTCAGAAAACCTGTGATTGATTTATTTTCATAAGAAACCATAAGGCTAGCTTATGTGTCTGCATTAACTTCCAAACCAAACAGGATCGACAATTTGTAACCCCATGTGACCGATACCTTGCGAAAACTGATGACGGCATGTGAGATGACATTAAGTTTATGCAAAGATCTGAAACACTTGCCATGTCTGAATCTTGCTGTGAATCGATTATTATCGAGGCCGCCGTCAGAAACAAACTTCACAGTCATCGAGTTCTTCGTCGACGTTATGGACGCTGGCAGATTAGATCCGCACACCTTACACAACACGGGCGAAGCCTTCGAAAGTCCATCGAGGATTTCCACGTAGTTGCTTGAACAGTCTGATTGTTCCTCAAGCTAAAAAATCAAATTTTCCTGTAAATGAGGAATTTCAGATAGACAGACCTTTGCACATGCGGTCAGTGCATGAAGTCGACAGAAAGCATCGGATAAGTATTATTCACAACTTCCACAGAAGTCATTATAAATGCCATCGACGAAGCGAAATTAGGTCAACAACAAATGTATTGGCCGCTGTGTTGCTGTCCACGTTGAACGACTAGCAACTTTTAGTAGTTCATTAACTCCTTACTAGGACAAATGTATAACTTATAAGTGAATGACAATATTGAGATCCAGTGCGGGAAGCTGAGGGATGCCATTCAGGCCATCGGTATAGAAGGCCTCGGTCGATGAGGTCGACATCACCAGGAGTGGTTTCATGACAGTGGCGTGCACCTCTTTATGTTGATATGAAGTAACAGATTGGTGGACTGAAATCCAAGCTTCAGTGTAATATCTTGGTGTTTCTTTTCGCGGGTCGGGTCGCATGTGTTGGACGCGCAGACAGGCCTGCTAAGTATGTCAGCCACAGCACCCATTCCCCGCACCAGACAACTTATCGGCTTGGATAATGGCTGTTGCCTGGAAATGGGAATAGAAAGTGAGGTTGATGACTCAGCGCATTTTCCTTACTATAAACTATCTGGCATTCATGAAGATATCATGAACCGTTCTAATCTGCCGATAACACTTTCGCATTTGTTCGTTTTAACTGACAACATGTTGGAATCGCTTAATTGAAAACTTTCGAGTACCTTTCGATTTTACGAACAGCCTTGCCTTTTTACTTCATATATCTTAACATAAACGAGCACGAAAACGTTCTGTATCAGTACACCTCCCAGACTCTGTGATCTTCCGTCTAACGTATACAGATATGCGTAAACAGTTTAGGCCCAGTATCTTACCGCGTTCAAAATCACCCGAAAAACGAAAAGTACAAATGAAGACTTCGTGAAATAAGTTGCATTTGTACTGCCATTTTGGAAACTTCCCCGTATTCATCATCAGAGTGGTTCGATCGCCGTTCCTGCTGGTGTTGAATTATAAAGCCTTGTCGTCCTCTACGAATTATAGCTGTGTTCGATGTACTAACTTAGACATGCCCATTTGCAAGTAAGTAGCTTTGACCTCTCTAAGGTCCACAATTGGAGGGTTAAAGTGACCTTTGTCCCCCTTTGAGGCCGGTGTAATTGTGCTTTAGCGACAAACCTTAATAAGGCAACGCCATCAGGAATAAAATAACCTCAATTTGATGATGGCAACCAGGGTATATGCAGAGCCTCACTATAACTAAAGTTTGATCTATGAACACACAATCTCCTCTTCTATGAATACTTCGGAAAATCTCAAACGCGAGTGTATATATTCACATGTATTTAGAAGGATGTAGTTCTTTGGGAAACATCGAACTTTATTGTGCACTTTTTCGAGACTGGTCCTCTTGATCATCTTCAGGCTATGAGAGTAAAAAAACTATTAAATTCTAAAGTGAGTCTGATAAAGGATTCTACGATTGGCTGAAGTCAGAGCCAATGCGTGTTACTTGAAATTTATCATCCCTTAGGGATCAGTTGGGGCACTTTTCCGATGTGCCGATTGATGTATGCCTCGTCTGAGTGCATTGCCTCCAGGAATTCGCGGCATTTTCTTATTGAACAGCTGCCAATAATGCGAGCGTTCTCTCATACAAATTTGTGTCCAGTGTGCTTATGGCCACCTGGGATAGATGGTCGCGTCTCTTCATCCCTAATTGATGTTCGTGTACACGGCTTGATATAGGTTTCCCACTTTGGCTACAATAGACGGCATCACACCTGGAACAGGGGGATTTTGTAGATGACACCTTTTCTTTCGAGGTAGGCAACCCTGTACTTAGGGTGTACAAGCTGTGTGCTCAAGGTGGTTGTCGGCTGGTGTGTTACGTGTATTTGGTGTTTTTTTAGTTGTCTGTCGACTATTTCAGGCACATTTTGCCTGTATGGGAGAATCCGCCAGGTGTTTGGTTTTGGTGTCCGAACGACTGTAGCATTGGAAATACCTTCCCCTTGAATCGCTGGCACCTCATGCGTTGACGTACAAAGTCATGTGGATAGTCATTTTAGAAGAATAGTTTGTATAAGTATTTCATTTCTGCCTGATAACTTGTTTCACCAGAGCAGTGAGTTTTGGCGCGACTCAGGAGACTGTAGACTGAACTCCTTTTCCGAGAGACAGTGTGGTTACTCTGAAGGTGTAGGATGACCTCTGAATATGTTTCTTTGCGATCAACTGATATGTGAAGTGATCGATTGGTTTTTCAACTTATAAGGGCATCCAGGAAGGAGAGTTGTCCATCAATAGGCAAAGGCCGCAAATTCCTGGAAAAAATGACCTCAGATGAGGCACACATCAACCAGCATATCGATCTCGATGCCACATACGAAATCGTTAAACATAAATGCAAAGTGCCTCAATCAATCCCGAGGGGATTACAAAATGCAGTTAACACGCATTGGCTCCGACTTTAGCCAATCATAATATCCTTTGCCACATTCGGTTAAGAAGTTAAATTTTTTTGTTCTCTCACAGTCTGTGGACGAGCGGGGGAGCCAGTCTCGAAAATTTATACAGTAAAGTTTATTGTCTTCCAATGAACTTTATCCTTCTAATTAAATTTCTCGGTTTGCCCGTTTTTCAATTTATACACAAATCAAAGGGAAAACGACAGAGTCTAGGGTAGATTGATAAACAACTGTTTCAGGCGTGTTTGCTTTCATTCGGCCGGCCATAACCCTGACACTCAGTTGTGATCAGAAACGAAAACATAAGCTTACACACCTGGTGCAACTGGCCTACAACTGTGGTCTTCATTTCACCGAACCGAAGTTATTCAGTGCCTCGGCGTTCGTCATTCTCTGTCGTTGCAGATCAGATAATTATTCACTCATTAATGGGCGCACGTCCATACATTAGGTTCCCGAATCGAACGAACTTTACATGAATGGCAGGGCTCATGCACATGCAACCACCTATGGATTGGCCAGTTAGTGGTTAAAATTGTAATTGGCTGTATGAAAGCAAAGAAGTCAAAAACAGTTCTGTATCAATCTACCCCAGACTTTCTGCTCTCGCCTCTGCGATCATAGGTTGGTCGACATCGGCCTGGGAGGTGGCTGTCTGTTCGCCACCCCTATCACCCATCTGAAGTTCGTTTGCTTCGAGAGGCCAATGGATCGGTGTGCGCCCATTCCCGAGTGAATATATATATATATATATATATATATATATTTCGAAGAAGAATGAGTCCTTTGGGAAAATGAACAAACTTTATTTCGTAAATTTTCGAGTCTGGTTCCCCAGCTCGTCTTCAGACGTGTAGTAAGTGTGAAGAAACAGTCAAAATTTAAACAATGCCGAAAAAAATCGATATTGCTCTGTCATGACTGAGGATAGGCTAATGCTGTCGGCTGATGTCACGTCGTGATTGGCTATTACCTTTTCCATTTTTCTTTGAGACTTGTGTACATGGTATCAAGGTCGATGCGTCGATTGATGCATGAATCATCAGAGTGAATGGCCTCTAGGAATTCTCGGCCTTTCTTATATGTGCAGGAACCGACAATGCGTGTTTTATCCCAAGCGAATTTGTGCCCAGTTTCAAGAGTATGCATGGCGACTTGGGATAAGTGGTCCCGCCTCTTCACTGCCAATTGGTGTTCATGTAGGCGTGTAGAGGCGGATTTTCCGGTTTGACCACAATACACTGCATTACAAGTGCCACATGGAATCTTATAGACTACTTCTTTCTTATCCAAATAGCCAACCCTATCCTTAGGGTGTACAAGCTGATTGCGTAGCGTGGTAGTCGGTTTGTGAGCCACTTGTATTTGGTGCTTCCTCAGGTGTCTTGCAACGAGTTCTGACACATTTTTAATGTAGGGAAGCGTTCGCCAATGTTTTGGTTTTGGCGTCTGATCGGAACAATCTAGTTCCTTCTCTCTTTCTTTTGATTCCTGCTCTTTCATGCATCTGCGTAAAAAATCTCTGGGGTAGCCGTTTTGGGAAAATAGGTTGAATAGATTATTGAGTTCTTCTTTGTAACCTTCGTTCTCAGAGCAATGTGTCTTTGCTCGATTAAGTAGGGTCTTAACAGCAGTCCGTTTGTGAGCCATAGGGTGGTTGCTCTCGTAATGTAGGATAACTTCCGCGTAAGTTTCTTTGCGGTATACTGATGTCTGGAATGTCCCGTCAGTTTTTCGCTGTACGAGGACATCAAGAAATGGGAGTGTGCTGTTAGCTTCTCTTTCGAGCGTGAACGTAATTCCCGGTAGTGTTGAGTTGATAGCTTTATGCAGAGTTTCTAGTTGATCTTTCTTGACGATGACAAAGGTGTCATCGACGTAGCGTACCCACAATTTGGGATTGAATAATGGTAAGGCCATAGCCTCTAATTTTTGCATTGTGACTTCAGCCAAAAATCCAGAAATAGGTGACCCCATAGGAGCCCCTTTCAGCTGTCGATAGCATTCATGTGCGAACGAGAAGTTCATTTCCAGACATAGGTCCAAGAGCTCAAGCAAGGCAGATGCAGGAACATCCATGTCGTAGGACTGTAAGAGTTCTTCTGTGCACTGCCTTGCCAAATCGAGTGGTATGGACGTGAATAGAGAGATGACATCGAACGACACCATTATCTCATCTGATTCAATAGTGAGTCCTCTTATTTTGTCTAGGAATTCAACTGAATTCTCGATTGAAGTCTCACAATCCTTTGTTAAGGGATGGAGTTTGTGGAATAGCCATTTAGAGATTTTGTAATTCGGTGCACCGATTAGTGATACTATCGGTCGCAATGGTACGTCAGGTTTGTGGACTTTCGGTAGTCCATAGATTTTAGCGATTGTTGGTTCAGTTTGTCTCAGGGATTTCGCGATTTCTCCTGGTAGTTGTTTCTTTCCTGCAAGACGTTTCAGCACTTTATCAATGGATGAAATTTGTGCTTTGGTAGGGTCAGTGGTGAGCGGCATATAAGTTGACCTATCTTCTAACAACGATAGCATCTTGTTATTGTAGTCTGCTTTGTTTAAAATTGCCGTTGAGCCTCCTTTGTCTGCAGGAAGAATGACAATGTTCTTGTCAGATTTCAGGCTTTTTAATGCCTTCATTTCCTCGCGCGACAAAACTGAAAAGTAGCTTCGGTTCTTTAGGGCCTGTACAGTGCTATTCCGAATGACGAAACGTTCATCATCTGTGAGATCTTCAGACGATATGATGGACTCCAGGTTTGCAAGGAAGTCTAGGTAGTTTGAATCGGAGAGGTTGTATTTCATGCCCTTGGAAAGCACATCTTCTTCGGTTATCGTAAGGGCTCTCGATGACAAATTTACTACCTTATTTGGATGATTGTGGTTTGCATGTGTTTTTACAGACATGGACATCCACTTTTTGTCTAAAATACTCTTCTTTTTCTGCCGTTCGATGTCGGATACGTAGGTTATTGTTTCGCACAGAGATTCAAGTAAGTGTGGAGGAAGATTTTCTTGATAAAATTGCATGTGTTGTTCTTTAGACAATCGGAATTTCTGAAGTCTGTAATGGGCATCAGTTATGTATGCGCCAAGCATGCTTCGACCGTAAAGACATGCAATTTGATATCCTTGTGCTGATTTTATAGGAGGTTTCACTCTGACAGATTTGGGCAATATCTTCATTTTTCGGCATTTGTGTAAAAACGACAACTGTTCTCGCGTTAAAATTTCGCGAATTGCACACTTCTCCCACCGTCTAGCTCGTAGCAAAACTTCGCGATCGTAATTCATACGTATGTACTGGAAGATGGGCATCCCAAGAAACATAATTCGAAGAAGAATGAGTCCTTTGGGAAAATGAACAAACATTATTTCGTAAATTTTCGAGTCTGGTTCCCCAGCCCGTCTTCAGACGTGTAGTAAGTGTGAAGAGGCGGGACCACTTATCCCAAGTCGCCATGCATACTCTTGAAACTGGGCACAAATTCGCTTGGGATAAAACACGCATTGTCGGTTCCTGCACATATAAGAAAGGCCGAGAATTCCTAGAGGCCATTCACTCTGATGATTCATGCATCAATCGACGCGTCGACCTTGATACCATGTACACAAGTCTCAAAGAAAAATGGAAAAGGTAATAGCCAATCACGACGTGACATCAGCCGACAGCATTAGCCTATCCTCAGTCATGACAGAGCAATATCGATTTTTTTCGGCATTGTTTAAATTTTGACTGTTTCTTCACACTTACTACACGTCTGAAGACGAGCTGGGGAACCAGACTCGAAAATTTACGAAATAAAGTTTGTTCATTTTCCCAAAGGACTCATTCTTCTTCGAATTATGTTTCTTGGGATGCCCATCTTCCAGTACATATATATATATATATCCGCAAGGAGGCACGACAGAAAATGCAGGTAGATTGATACAGTACTGTTTCTGGCTGCTATTATGGCTTGGCCGACTTCGGACTGGTAAGTGGTTGCCTGTTCGTGACCTTTGCCACCCATACGGGGCTTGTTTGCTTCGTGAAGCCAAGAGATCGGTGCGTGCCCTTTCCTGATTGAATATATATATATATATATATTTACATTAAGGAGAAAAATGAGTCCTTTGGGAAACTGAACACGCTTTATTTTATAAATGTTCGGAACTGGTTCCCCGAGTCGTCGTCAGACGTGTCGAAAGTGTGAAAACAAAAAAGTCTAGACATGCCCGAAAAATCGATATTGCTTTTCAGTGCTGAGGATGAGTCGATGCGGAGGGCTGACGTCATCTTTTGATTGGTCATCACCTTCTCCATTTTTCTTTGAGATTTGTTTACATTGCATCCAGATCGATGTTTCGATTGATGCACGATTCATCAGATTGAATGGTCTCTAGAAATTCTCAGCATTTCTTATATCGGCAGAAACTGACAATGAGTGTTCCATCCCAAGCAAAGTTTTACCCAGTTTCTAAAGTATGCATGGCCACTTGGAATAAGTGGCCCTACCTCTTTACTGCCAGTTGGTGTTCCTGTAGGCACGTGGTCTCGGATTTCCAGGTTTGACCACACTATACCGCATCAAAAGTGCCGCATAGGATCTTATATACTACTTCTTTTTCATCCAAATAGCCAACTCTACCCTAAAGGTGTATAAGCTAATTGCTTATTGTGCTCGTCAGTCTGCGCGTCACTTATATGAGGGGATTCCTCGGGTGTCCTTCAACAAGTTCAGACACATTTTTTTAACGGAAGCCTTCGGCAATTTGGTGGTTTTGGTTTTGACGCCTTATCGAACAATCTATTTCTATATCTCTGTCTTTTAATTGCTGCTGCCTTATGCATCGGCGTACAAAATCTCTAGCGTAACCGATTCAGGAAAGTAGTTTGAACAGCCAACTGCGTTCTGCTTTGTAACCTTCGTTCTCAGAGCAGTGTGTTCTTTCTTATATGGGCATATCGTCCACGTGCCCGTGGACAGGGGATGTCTATGGAGGAAATGCACAGAGGAAATAGAATTGTCAGGCTGTATCCACTCTGGCTTCTCAAGCAACCCTGCAGGTGTACAGCGCTGTATATCTTGACAATTTTTCCATCCTGCACTTGTGCGATGGGTTAAACAACATTTGTAGTGCTCTCACTCTTGACCGTTAAATTCCCCGAAGGCCGAATAAATAGTTCAAAATTTTCTGCAACTCTCAATCGCTCATACATACGATAACTAAGGCATAGCAATGCTGAAATAACAAAGTGGTCATGCCCAAATTTGGCTGAAAATTATCGCTCTGTTATGGTTAAAGAGTGCATAAGGATTGTGCACGCTTGTTTCGTAAGAACTGGCAACTACTGCTGTCAAGATGTGTTAAATGCGTACATCTTTGCCAATTTCGGGATCAGTGACATCATCGGCTATAGTAAAACTTACTTCGAAATTCTCGAATGTGAGCAAAACTGAGAATCCCGCGGAGACCTCAATTTCCCAGACGCATTTACTGTTTGGTGGGTAGTTACTGATGTCGACGGGACTGGTTATATCGCCTTTGTTCGCCCTCATGTAGCCGCCGCATGCAGCCGCTACAAAGAAGCAAATCCATGTAACATCAGACCTTGAATTCTCGCAAATCTAGAAACGTGGGATTTTGAGCGGTTTTACTAGAGCACATAAGCTTGTAAGTGCAGAGATATTCAAACCTGTCTGGGTTAAATTTCACGTAATCCTTAATCCGTATAAAGCTCTTGGCTACCAGTCAAAGGGTTGTTTTAGCTGTTGTTGCTTGTTTTCGTCATTAAATATAGTGCAAAGTAAAAAAACTGTGGTTTTGCTAATACAAGCGAAGAGGCGAGTTCCAGGAAGCCGTCGATCGTTGGAACAAGTGCTTTAGTAGCCTGACGTTTCGGATTCCCATTCGAATCTATCATCAGATGCAGGATCAGAAAAGGGCAGTGGATTGTCCAGGTGTCGCAATGTTTAAAGGATGTGGTTGTTAGGTCGCTACATGCCTATCACAGTTTGAGGAAGCCGAAATTAGTGCTAGAGACGACAACCACGTGAGCCGTGAACTCCTCGAGTCATAGTTTTCCGGTCCTAATTCAATCAACAGGCGCAACAACCTTCCCGCTCCATATTCGGCGCTGAGACTTAGTCTAGGCAAAGTAGTTAGCCGCCAGAAGAACGTGCGGATAACAACTAGCCCCGGTATGAATGCCAGCGTGCCAAATCACCCAAGAGTTCACAAGGTAGTAAGCCACTCGGCGGCGTGCGGTGAGCGTGGGAGCCGATAATCCTGACCGGTATACAAGCGCATAGCAACTGCAGGGCAGCTGCATGCTTCAACACCTGGCCAGTTAAGCCGTGATGCATTTGGGAGCTGCCAACTGCGATAGGCATGTAGCGGCCAAGCAACTACATTCTATAAATATTGCAACTTCTGGGCAATTCACTACCCTTATCTCATTCTGTCCCTGGCGGTGGATTCGAATGAGAATCCGAAACGTCAGGCCAATAAACCACCTTTTTCAGTGATTGTGGCCTTCTGATTTTCTCAGAAATTTGACAGTTAACTTGGAATACATCAGTTTAAACTAAAGTCTGTCGGCGCCAACGGGAATGCGATATGAATATTTGGACGAAAGTCCGTTAGTCACAGCAGTACAATTGAGTAATATTGACTTTTCAATATGCGGCCAGTAGCATCTGTTGGGGTTACAGGAGATCATGTCGTCAGCACAGTGTAACTAGTACCTGTGCTATTTTTACGGTATGTTGTATTCCCACTAAAAACAAAAAAGTATTGATCCAACCTACAGAAAGAAAACGTTGGTCCTCATGCTGCCCTCTGTACAACATGTTTTTCCGGCTAGGCCTTAAAATTGCATTGTGAGAGAAGAGCGCGTTAAGGTTAAAAAAGGGAACTCACGTTGGCATGATTTTTTGTCTGGAAGAAGATTGTAACCATCATAGCACTGGCACTTGTAACCGCCTACAGTGTTAACGCAGACCTGCTCGCAGTCGTGATTGGCGCGTACGCAATTGCCGGTTTCTGCATAGGAGACTAAAAAGCCCAGACATTCCCCAATTAATCGAAAATAAGCCATTCACCTTTCAAAATCTCACAGTCTATGTTACCTGATGGGAAAATTCATTTACATTCTCTGATGAAAAGTCGTCATTTGTTTTCCTCGGGCAGATATACTCCAGCTGTTCTGCATAATATCATTGGCAAAATGTGCTTTTGAATAACGGAGGGAAATAAGCTTATATGAAAAATAAAATAGTATCCCTGCTGATACTGGTCTTGAAAGGGGAAGAAGCATTTCATTTAACATTATTCGCTAGAAGACAGTGAAACACCATAGTTATCGAGTCATTGACGCGTTTCGACGGAATGTGCTTGATTTTTAATTTTTACCTAGCGTCGATTCATCTGAGCGCAGATTGAAAGGCATTGCAGTTAGCTATCTGATTTGACAAGGGCAGATTTGGTAGTCGGATACTTAGCTAGGCGACAATTGTTCAAGTAGAAATGAGTAAACTCAGAGATGAATATGATGTCCGCGGAGTCAGTAGCTGTTTGTGAGTAGTATCATACAATATGCAACCAAAACATGCCATTTCGTACCCATAATACGATTTCATTACATGTAATTTCCTGCAAACAATATTTGACTGATTATGCAGATTTGAAAAACTCACCCTTTTGGAATCTAGCTGCAAATCCTTGTTTTTGCACTCCGGCGTCAGTGACGAAACGTACAGTCATTTCATTGCCCGTTGACCGTATTGGTTTTGGTAACTCAGTACCACATAGTTGGCCCAGGCTTGGATAGAAGGTGGAAGAACCGTCAAAGATGTCCAGGTAATCGTATTGGCAGTTCTGTCCTCCTTCAAGCTAGGGAATTAATAATCCAAGTCTAAATAACTGCCATCAACAAGTCTCACTTTTGTGGATTTCGTTCGTGCTTATAGGTGACATCAAACCACCAATATAGAAGTTTATTTTAGCGGGGTTTGGTCCTGTAGGCCGCCACAGTTATACCATATTATTACCATAATAAACAAACAATTCGTAGATGTAAATATCACGTATTTGCATCTTCCTTACTATTAAAATCCAGGGAGTGACTGTGCTACGGGGGGAGGAGTGCTCATAGGCCAGCCTCGGGTACTTCAGCTATTAGTGCACACGCTCACCCCTCTGCTTGCTTCGAGCCCTGCTTGCGTTCTCTTTAATCTGAATCCGGCTAGTGGCCAATTGTAATTGCTAATGGACGTGTTCCGACGGCGTAAAACTCCGTCAGTTCCACTGCATTGGCGATGTACTGCGAATTGCCACGTGGTTCCCTCTGTCACCTTCCAGTTGTGATTTCGTCTTCCTATCCTCTACATCCAGCGAATGGCTGTGCCGGGAGAGTTTATATCCGCCACCTTCACTCGCTTCTCTGCGCGCGCTTTGAGCTCTGTTTGCACCCTTTTTCCTTTTAAATTTACAGAGTGGCTAAACTAGGTAGGCTGACCAATACTGTTTTAGGAAGTTAACCATGTGGTAGCAATCAAGTGGAGCTGCAGAACCAAACCTCGCTTTTATGTTTAAGACGTCCTCCGCATAAAATATTAGAATGCTGGGAAAGAGGTTGCATTTTCATGCCAGTGTGAGATGTGAGTCGGTCAGCTTTTAAATCTCTGATGCAGACCTTTGCTCGCACTTTGACGGGCGTTTCTAAGTGATGCTAGTGCAGCAATACTTACCCACGCCAATGCCCCATAAATATGTCATGAAAATCACACCAGATATATCAATCCACCCACGAGCATATCAAACGTGATAAGAAACAAGTTTTCTTGTCGAAACTGATTGTCAGTTTGCACTGGAATATTGAGAGCATATTCCGTTGTGAGCTACTGCAGCGTGGAATTAGCACTTACGCAGATGTCTACTAGAAACAGGTAAACCGTGAAAGGAAAAAAATGCCTAATGTGCCCTGCCTTAGTAAAAAGCAGGATAAGTCTATAACATGAAATCTCTAGATTGCGCTTCCCATGCCGAGTCCAGGAATAGGCAAGATTTTTTGGATGGGAAGATGTTTCACACCCATCATCCTCATCTGACGTAGAACCTACGAATTTCCATTTCTTCTTATAACTACAAACTTTGATGGGAAGCCAATTATTCGGAAAAACACTGTTGTCACTCATTGCAGGTTATCAGCATTTCAATAAACGTTGTTTGCACTTGTTTTGACAGTCTTCCAGCGTAATGCAATTACTTTATAAAAACCTTGTAGAGGATGACGGTGTGCCAACCAAGAAAGTACTAAAGTGACGAAAAAGGAGAGGGGTCGAACACCGGTACATTTGGTTAATTTTCCTGAGCTTTCGCACTCGTGCAGGAGTCCATCGTCTTGCGCAAGAGACCTGAATAGGCGTACGATGAGACTCAGAGTTTACTCAAAATTGAACACCTCATGAGGCTGTTTGAACTCTGCCAACACATTTTCTTCACTTTTGCAGGAGAGACAGATGAACAAATCAAGGGAACTCCAATGGGCTCACCGGTCTGCGGTTTAGTGGCAGTACTGATCCTAAAGGAGTTAGAGAATATTGCCTTCATCCAACATGGGCCGGTATTTTGGCACCGATAAGTAGAAGACACGTTTGTCATCGTAAAGTAGGGCATGCTGCAACATTTCCGCAGCCTGCTTAACGCAGTTATCCTGATATAAAATTCACGAGGGTGGAAGAATATGAACAGCAGTTGCCCACACTGAATGTGCTTGTCAGACGAAACTTTAACGGCTAACTTGAAATGAGGGTTTATAGGAAGGCAGCGGACATCACACAGTTTCTCACTTTTCACAACAACCATCCGATGGCTCAAAAACGAAACTGTGTGAAGACGCTCTTCAAACGGATCCAAACTCATTACAGCAAACCAGAGAACAGATCCCCTGAGGCCCCTTATCTTGGAGACCAGTTTCTGCAAAATGGCTATGCAAGGGCGCTCACAAGTCGCTACCCACGCGATCGCCCCCTGAGGACTCAAACCTCTACACCACCGACTACATGGTATTCTCTGCCATATATCGAGGACGTTTTAGAAGCGACCGAGCGCATTGCTGCGGAGGAATGTGTTGGAATTGCACACCGCCCTTAAGCCGCCATATGCCATAAGGTCATGAAAATTAAAAACCGGTTAAAGCCTAAAGAGCAATGTGAAGTAGTGTAGCACATCCCGTGTCAAAAAACTGTCCTTGTAACTTCACAGACCAGATACGACGCATGCTCGTATCGTGCATACACGAACATAAGCTGGCTTTGAGACAAGGCGACGAATTAGCGCAAGTGGCCACCCACACAAAGGAAAGGCGTCATGACTTTAGACTGGCAGCCACCAAAATAGTCGTCCACGTCGGAAACAAAACAGGCCGAGACTTGATTGAACCTGGGCCATGACTGAGGACTCAGTCAATCGATTTATCTATCTGGCGCCGGCGTTCAGAGCCCAGCCAGTCACCTCCAG
The DNA here is from genome assembly GCA_902702965.1 of Spirometra erinaceieuropaei. Lineage (NCBI taxonomy): Eukaryota > Metazoa > Platyhelminthes > Cestoda > Diphyllobothriidea > Diphyllobothriidae > Spirometra > Spirometra erinaceieuropaei. The sequence continues at coordinate 525,443 of CACRXP010000127.1, forward strand.
GCTTGCTCTGTCGGTCGATGCTTGGCCTACAGGCCTAATAACTGTCGCTTGTTCGTTTCTACTACTATCTATGACGATGGACTCTTTCGCGAGTTAGAAAGCTCAGGACAATAAACAAAGTGGTTCGCTGCTCGACCCGTCATTTTCTTTACTTATGCACACGCCTGCAACTCGAAATGCCGGATTCACTCATGTTTAAAATTTCTGAATTGCGTCTTTGATAACAATTTTTTTTTCGGAGAAGGTCTTCATGTCTTGTTTTTAGATTTTAATAAAAATCCTTACGCTGATCTTCTTTTCTGTCTCATAGCAGACTTCCTCTAAGAGATTTATATGATTAAGTCTGCATGAACTTATGGATTCGATAAGAAGAGTGACTTTTAACCGCGGGACGTTATCAGCTTGACAGTCGCGCTTTTTATGCAATTTGTTTGACCTGGCAATCAGCATTTCGGTTTCCCCGTTTAGGTAACTGAGACGCTGGAACAACAACTAAATCAAGCAAACGATAAACTCCATCTCAGCGTACCAATCGGCCATGGTCGTGTTTAGGGTTTCTAACATTTAAGGTGTTACAGAATGCTGGGTTTGTTGCATTCTTGGATTAAACCCGTTGACAGTCAGTTCGCAGTGTGCCTGCTCATTTCCGGTGACCTCTTAGGTATTCATAAATATTGTTTAGTATTGTCTTCGTCTTCATGTCTTCGAAAAAGAATGTACGCAGCTCTGCTGCCAAACATTCTTACCACCTTAAACTTTATCCTCTCTGCTAAGTGCAATTGTTAATCGTCCATTGACCGCTGTGAGTATGAAATATTTTTCCCCGGTCTTGTATATTCAGACAGACTTGATATGTGTGTTTAAGAGCTCCTTTCTTACTGTGAACGATGCTAATCGAAGGGAAATTAACTGCGGCGACATATTTCTGTCTACATCGATGGTTTGGATTTTGTGGGTATGCGATTTTGCAGATGCAATGAAGCGAAATGGTTGGGACCGGTAGGTGTAAAACAGACGCAATTTGCCCAATGAGTTAATGTGGTCAGTCGTTAACTCTTTGAAAGATAGACTGAATACCATATTGCTGCAACAATGGTTAGCTTCTCTTTTCGCTAAACGCATTCGACGTCTCCGTTAGATTGGCGTCGATTGCATCATGAATCTGTCTAACACTGAAATAAACAGTGCGGCACAAATCATTTCTTAACAATTCTCTAAATACTGTCGAGTATTTGACTTGTTTCACTTGGATTGTTGTCTTGTATCTCCGCAGCTGTAGATGACAGTCCTAAATTATTCCTTGAAGCCTTCTCCGTTTATACTCATGACTCCCTATTGACTGTCAACTTATCTGAGGAGCTCTGATCGTCTGAAACATAGCTTGAAAATGTTTTTTACCTCTAGTAAAACTGTATGCGAACAATTCATATCTGAAACGACAGAGTTGCTGTTGCCCAGTACAGCTGTTGAATACGTATTCCGATAACTGAAGGCGTTGGCTTTCGGCTTCCACCGACCATGTAATTGACTGTAATATGCTAAATAAGAAACGTACGAGTGTGCACACTTCCTTAATAATTTATCAAAATTCAGATAACAGCGCTGTATCATCGCCGGCACACATGAGATACATATACATATGAATAATTTAAATGTATCAGCTGCTGCTACTTTTGGTTTGCTTATTCATTTTGCGCGCTCCGGGGATGCAAATACATGTCGAACCGTGGCCTTCACCTATTCCACTTACACCGCGTTCTGTCCGGTTACATTGCCATAAAATTTCCAGAAGGATCCCGGACCGTGAAAAGCTTCAGGGATGGTGATTCTGAACAAAGGTCCGTCATGTTTTACTTTAGTATAACGATCGAACGCTTATCACAGACACTTTGAGAACAAATGGGACGAAATATTGAAAGTTTTGAATAAGATGTGTCGACACAGCCTTTCCAAAAGCGACAATATTTCTCTCTTTGTGTGACTCTCTCTTTGTGACTCATTTGCAGTCATAAATGCATGTTCTTCCTCTCATCTTTCATGCGTCACATGTATGAGACCTCATGATGGGCAATATTCTCAATCCTACCGCAGATGAAAGTGGCACACTTCCTGCTGATATACTAAATCCAAAATAATAGTTTGTGGCAATCAAAGGGTATTTTTTCTACAAGGGTACTACCAGCTACGTAATAGGGGTTGATCGGTATGATCTTACCTGCCTTGCATTTAAACTGTTCCTACGCTGCGTCTTCGAACACAAAACTAACCGTCCAGCAGTGCTTGGTCTCTAACCAATCATAGCGCTCATCCACCCGACATTTAGTTCCCTGAACTGCGATATGGTGTAAGATTGAGTAAAAGATGACGTCACTTTGAAAGAATAAATCGCTTCGACACTGGTTGTTTGAAAGTCGCACAACTTTTCAGTGAATTGTTTTCTCCGAGAGCAGGTAAATTTTAGAAACTGTCAAAAACGAACAGATAAGATAACTAAAAATTTAGGGGAGATACTGAAACATGGTGTCAGTCAGTATCAGTCAGTATATTTGGAGTAAACAACAGAAGCCATGAAAACTCCATTTAGAGGGTACAGGTATAAAGTAAAATAGTTAAATTGCAAAACTTTTGCTTGCAGTTTTAGTAGGAGAATTCATAAATCTAATAATGTAACATGAAGGTGAAAGGGGTAGTATATTCGCAAAATAATTGCGAAAAACTTTGTTCACCACATTCGGACTGTGAAAATTTCAATATGGGCTAAGTTTGACGCAAAAAATAGGATCTGTTGAAATCCTGTGAGTAGTATATTTATAGTCATTTCAATAATCCGTTAGATCAGGCTTCGGCAGTTTGGGTTGCCTTTCAGCAGGTGAGTATCCAGTTGTCTCTTGAACACGTTCACGGTAGGGGAATTAACAACAAACTCCGGCAAAGAGTTCCATTGGCGAATGACCCTCTGTGAGAAAAAGGAGGAACGTTGATTTGTGTGGCACAGTTCCTTTTTAAGCTGGTAATCATGTCGTCTGAGATTGGATTTGGGTGCCATTTCAAAAAACGTTTCCCAGTCGACATCCAGATTAAGTCCTTTTACCAACTGGAACGTTGCTATGAGGTCACATCTGTCCTGCCTGTAGTGGAGGGGATAGAGGTTCAAGGCCGTCAGGCGCTGCTCGTACGTGAAGTTTTTGAGGCCATGAACAGCCTTTGTAGCACGCCGTTGTACACCTTCAAGGATATCTATATCCTTCAGAAGCCACGGCCGCCAAGCCTGTACCGCATATTCCAGGTGCGGCCGCACAAATGTCCCGTATACTTTGCCAAAGACATCTTTATTCAAGTGAATAAACGTTCTGCGTATCGCGCTCATAACGGACATTGCCCGCGCAGCGACTTTAGAACACTGCGTGGTGACG
>CACRXP010000127.1:539276-551338 GCA_902702965.1 Spirometra erinaceieuropaei
TTCTCCCACATTCGCATTGCAGTCAAGATCATCGTCCTTGACAAATCTAAAAGAGGTAATTACGCAATAAATGAATACGTTATACCAATCCTTGATAATGCAGAAGTGTGGAGAATTTTGTTTTCCTGATAACTGACTTGAAAGCCAATTTGCCATTAGTAGTTAAAATGCCCTAGAAAACGTTATCGCATGGCGCTATTAAACAACATCCAAGTTTTCCAAGTAAAGCCGCATAATGTATTTCATTTTAATTAGCATTGATAAACCGTTCAGCGCAGTTCCATTCATCGATGGTAATTACAGTGGTCATATATGTCAACTATTTGTGTCGTTTAGAAAAGAAAATATCCGTCATTTTTTAGTAATGCACATAATATCCGCCAAAAATATTTACTTATTACGGTAGGCAATCTCACAGTCCTGCAAAATACTTCAAATAGTGAATAATTACAAACGAGTAACACAGGAGTGGATTAAAGTAGCTTGTAGAAATTCAGAAAACTAACGGCGCATTCATTATTTGACAATGAACGCGTATGACTGAACCCGTACAAGGCAAATAGATTGTCATGGTATCACTTAGCAAAGTGTTCTAAAAAATCCGAACCCATTTACTTTGCTGACGATTAACTCTGTGGTCGTTTCTTCCACTCTCCACTGCCTACCGTTTTCTTCTGAACAAATGGAAGTATGAAACGAATGCAATGCCGGCAAGAGCCATCTTCTAACATCGCCGCTCGCATTGCTTCCTACGCCGCCGTCCGACGGATAACTCCGGACTCGTTCCAAAAGTATTTTTGTGGATTAATGAAATAAACTCCTGTTGTCAGTTCGCGGCAATGTTTGCACCTGTGATTCTTCTATAAATGTGTTTAATGCAACTGGTACGCCACCGGAAGAAATAAACCAAATTTGCGTCTCAAGCTAGCCCGAAAAATAGGCGTAGAGAGCGCTTTGCGGAATATGAGCGTAGCTAGCCATCCTGGTGGGTCGCACAGCATAAACTTATGTCGTCACTTACTGCAGAAATGGCTTATCCCTACGCCATGGAACTACGATCTTATTTTAGATAAATTGTTTTTCCAAAATGGTCCTATTCAATCTCGATTAGCCTTGTAGTCGGGGTCCTACATCATTTTTCGTTTATCGTCATCTTTTTTTCTGGTTAATCCCCAAAAATCTAGACAATCTTTGGAGAGTTATTCAGGAATACCACCGTTTTGGTTGAAGCTGGTCTACAGTGTATGAAACCAAAATTACAGAAAATATATTCTCATAAAAACTTCGTTCACAACACAGCAATCGAAATTTTAGCGTTGACTATGGCCAATAGAGAGGTGGGTTCTGTACACTTCCTCAACCCACAGCTCGCATTGTAAACGGTACGACGGAGGGTCTTTTTTATTGTCTGATGGACCTTGCTGAGGCCTCCTGCGCGCATCCACAGGCGTATTTGCGATTATGCAGGCTTGAAATATTGCCATAACATGAACTTAAACGTTTCGCATTCTATTCCAATCGGTCAGGTTAGCAAAATCAGCTCTAGAAAAGTTACTTGGCATCATAACCGCACTTACTGAAAAACAGCGGCTCTATTTCATACGGAATTATTCCAGACGGCCAGAGATGCGATTTTCGAGATGTGGCGGCTCGTCGGCTACGCTGTTTTGCACCTTCCAAAGCAGAACCCTCAGCATCTAGCGTATTCTGCGACGTGGGCCGCAAGTCGTGCTCCGCTGCAGTTTTCTTTTTTGACGTAGTTTGATGTGGTCTAGTGTCCAAACAGGTGGAAGGGAGAGGAGCGATAATGCAAAAAATTCTTCGTATTTTCGAGGTAAAATGAAAATAATTGCTATTAAGGCACCAACTGTTGCCGACAGGCATATTTTCTTGACTTTTAAATGGCCTGGCATGAATTAATTGCACCCTGAACATAATACGAAATCATGCATAGGGTTCCGCGGCTTCTGTTTTTTTACAGGCACGCATAAGACTAACGAAAAGGTGGATTTTGCATATTCTGTATAATGCGGGTTCGGTAAGGGTTAGCGCTGTCTTACCAACTAAAATATATAGCAACACCACCCTTGCACCAGTGAATGATTATCTGTTAACCTATAATATACACAGTGTTGGATGCAAATGGGTTGGCAAACGTACACTAGGTGGTATAACTAGTAAATGTTTGTCAAAGTGGGAGCGAGAAGTATGCCATATTGTTGTTAAAGTTATTTGTTTTTACATAAATAATTTGAGGTGCCGAAAGTCATCTAGTGGAAAAGGATTCATTTCAGTCCAATATTGTTAAAGGAAAGCAGACCAGATTTTAGCGAGGTCTGAATTTTCTTAACATCCGGATAATTTCCTACGGCATCGAAATTCGCAGATCTAAACTTTATGTTGATTTGCATTGTGCTGCAAACAAAGTTAATATAAACAGGAAAAGCCCAAGGAAAATCTCGCCGGGGCACGAAAAAGTCGACTTTGCTTCTAGGAAAATCAAATGAGGGCGGGTACGACAGATTGCACCGTTCTCAAGAAAAAGGAATAAATTGAATTTATAAAATTCTTTATTGTAAGTTTATGGCGGTTCGTGCCATAAAATCCAGCAATAAACTTGTTCGACATTAGTTTGTTTTACCACATCAATTACGACTAGGAGTAAGGCGATATAAATTGTGAACACACGACATGCTGTCGCTATTCGGTGTCGCGCCGTGCGATAAAGATATGCAGGCAAATGTTTTCAACAGTCGATTACAAAAGCATGCGGAAATTAACAGCGTAAAGTTTGTCTTGTGAGTCGTTAGCAAGTATTTTTATATTGTTGAGGTGACTGCGTAGCGAACACTTAGTGATAGAACCATACCCAGAAACAAACAGGGTAAAAGAATACAGTCCACAAGTAATCAAGACGACGATTTTATTCGTCGCACATTTAAAAAGTAGCATTTCTTTTTCATTAAGACCATTCACAGGGAACAACATTCCGCATTCACTATGAACATAATTTTAAAATCGATGCACCAGTTCATATACAGAAAGGACTTCCCAAAAGAGCACACTCTGCGGAAAGCAACTTTGAAGAACTGTTGATGGGTAATGGTTTGGACGGCTATTAAATGCGGAAAGCAGCCAGCCTGCCGGTCGACTAAGACACCATCTACAGTAAGTTGTTTATCAACATTGAGAAGGATTGCTTCGATTTCAACAACATCCAGTGGCGCCGATCGGATATCACAATGTACACGACAACGCTCTTGTCCATTAACACCTTCAACCGTAAACTGATTTTTTAGAGAGCATCCAGCGCCTCTGCATGTGGCCTCCGTGGTCTTTTACTCCTTCGAACAGTCCGGACCTCAGTCTCATTGAAAATCACTTCTAACTTATCAAAAGACATTGACACAAGGCGAATAATAAACTTTCAATGCAAGCGAAGCTTGGTTTTGTGCTAAATAATTATATTGAACAATCTGCTATAGACAACCTGGCCATCTCCATGTACAAAGGCCTTCTTACTGTGAAAAATTCCAATCAATAATCAGCATAGTACTAACCTTCTACATTTGTTATTCTTTTCCATTATTTCTTCCATTCAATGTGTCCCGCTTCATTATGTACACTTATAATTAGCCCTATTTAGGCGATTTACTATATAAACCTTTTTGAAACTAGTTTTCAGTGAAAATTAATTCGTTTTACGTAAGTGAACCTTACCTTATAAACCCAACTTTGTCTTCTTTTAGAACAGCCGTTCCCTACTACCGTAAGGCCTTGGGGAACTCGGTTTAGCGAACTGAGTTCTCTTCAACTGGGAAGAATCACAATAGTCTTAACAAAGATATATCACTTTCCCCCATCTGGCTGGTTTTTTCGCGCAGTAAAATTACTTTTCTAAACGGCTTCTCTTGCTTATACTAAGTTTATTTTCCTAAGTAACAAGAAAAATACTGTTGCGTTGCGTTTAGGAAATTAAAAGAATGTCAAACATCTAACAACCGAAATCGAATTGGCCAACGCACCGTCCATACAGAACGTTTAAAACGTATCAGCGCAAACGAACAAATACATGACACTTACTTCACCTTTTCCCGCTTCATGTACATCCTAATTTATGTTTCGTTTTAAATATATATGTTTGGAATTTGTGCAATGTTTACTATGGACGTCGACTGCGTAATCGTCACTTGAGTTCAACGCATGACTGATGTGAACATAGTCGTACCTAGCAAGCATTGGCTTTGCGGCAAAGTCTAAGATGGTGAGGCATCCCATCCAAATAGCTAACAGTTTATTAAAAATGTCCCCATTTTCATAAATAATTATAACAGTACCGGATTATCATGGTCCATCATTGCAAAGACCAGAATTTATCAATGATTTATGAGTTGATGATAAAGCGATAGTTTACTATGGTTACTTCGATAGCTGGTTTGTGCTCTGCTTATTGGACGACTTAAATTGGAAAGGGGATGAAAGTGAAAAAAGTACTTTCAGCCTTCGCAGACTACTTGTGATTGTGTCCGGAAGATTGCCTTATTTTACAACCGAATTACAGATTTAAGTAACATTTCAAAACTGTTTCCAAGTCGTTTCACGATTGCAAATTAAAAATAGCCAATGGGTGTTCTCGTACAACGCGATCGCAAAGCAACATTTCAGATTTCCTCATTGGGCAATGGTCTAAGCAGCCGCTCTACATTAAACACGTCGCGCTAAGAAGCCAATAAATGCCTTTTTTCCGGTCTAGACTAGCTACTCTGCGTGCGACAAGCGTACGCCCTGAAATCCATGTCTAGGTAGAAGGGCATTCCGGGACCCTATATGATCAACATCTACGTCCGGTCGATTACCTACATTTATTCAAATGGCAGCTCAGGCTCAAAGCCGCGTCGCATGAAAGTTTACCTTCCCTAAACATATGTTATCATAACTTTAGGGGTCGCCCCTACCATCTGACCTCCATGGCCACCCAGTCCTTGCTCAGCCTGTAATCCTGGAACCTGCATTCTCAGCCTGCCTACTGGACTTACATTACTTCCTTTCAAATGAAAGATTATTGGCATCAGATGCAAAGTAATGGGATACCTGGTTTCGGCTTCATTCTCTGCTTCAGAGTTAACGGTATTCACTGGGTCCTGGGGAGTATCCTCCACGATAGGAGACGGACGGGCTGTTTGTTGAGGGATATTGATTGCCGAAAAAATCATTTCTTCCTTGTGCAAGTCGCTGAGGCGCTGGGTCGTGTTAACCACACGAGTCCTGACAGCAAATGCGGCTCCAAGGACGAAGAGGAGAAGCAAACCAAAATGCATTGCTGTAGAGGCAGTCAAATTTACAAATGTCGAAATGTGTGCTGCGTAGGAGATAGCTTTTTGAGATTTCAGAAAGAAGAACTCTTTTGAGTACATTCAGATTCGCGTTAAATAGCAATATATAGCCAGAAAATATGACTATTAACCAACCGACGTTTAGACAGGCTGTTTGGGCATGCAGTGTACAACAGTGAATTGAAAGCCGGTTGGTTAATTTGCACTCTTTGGGACTCACAAGCACTGATTCGGTTTGTGGCCTGTCTATGTATTCGGGAAAAATTCTAAAATAAGTTTATTCTTGACAAATTAGGGATTATGATGTTCACAATTTAATGTAGGTCTCCTTTTACAAGACGGACAGTCAAACTGAACTATGGGTAGATGTGCATGGACGTAAACCAGACCAATTCCTGAAGAGAGTAAATTTTAATACACAACATGCGATACTGTGCGTTGTTGTCTAGAGTAGCGACATGCACAGAAGCTTTAAGAACAGGTACATGAAAAGAGCAGGTCTTGCTTTACCTTTTAATCTTCTGTAGAAACCGTCCTCGGTAAAAAAATGACTACTTAATTGGCATGCTTTTTACAATGATTTTCGATGGTCAGAAAACTCAACTATATTTTATAAATTCCGAACCAAAAATGCTTTCTTTTACTCGTTTGATGAGGATTAACGTCATCATTATATGTTATACTCGAAAAAGAAGTGTAATTGAGCTTTAAAAAAGTTTTCTAATTCCAGAATAATTTGGAGCCTGACCATCCGTTGCATTAGCGCCTAGACTTGTCAATCTACGAGGTACATATGTTCCCCGTAAGGACAAGCACATATTCTTCTGCCTTTAAAAAGATACTATATGAGATGCATAAAATTTCGCAATGGATGCGAACCATGTTGTACATTTCATGAGGAGCAATGTTAAACAGACAGGTACGATGCTGTATGAATGGACATTGCAGGGTTTTGAAAAATCTCATAATTAGCGACTTCTTCAAAACCTAATTATACGCCTCCTTCAAGCATAAAATATAAAGGCGACGTGATTCTCTATCAAACGACTGAAAGAAAGCATATTTTCGTTAGTGGTTTTAATAAAATATATTTAAATTTGCAAACCATCGAAAAGCAATGTAAACAGTGCATGATACCGAATAGTATTTCTACGGAAGATTTAAAAGCAATGCATTCAAAAGCTGACGTCCTGCCGAGTCTGAAATATTATAAAATTATGTCGCCAGAAAGTTAGTTTTGCAACCGGGTTTAAGTAATCCTTCCCAATCGAAAACGCATTTCGGAATTTCAGCCAACATTTCATGAGGTCGGTCACTCACCGTACATATAGTTAATTGTTTGCTGCCTGACACTAGGTCGCAAAAGGGGTTTAATGATACGCGGATATTCACCTTCATTAGCCCTACTAAGATAAAAGCTGCCAGTATGGAGCTCTAGGGTGTGATCATCGCTACAGTCAAAATTGGTATTAGGATTTGTGTTATCCTTTGATCTACGGTTGCCAGGCTTGGGCTACATTTTGGATTTAAGTTTAAAGCTAAAGTTGGCGTTTTTACCTAGTGATAGGGTTTTAGGGTTACGATTAGGGATACAAGCTTAACATTGTGAGTTGGGGTTTCACAACTTGGGTTATCGTTGCCTCTGAGTTTTCCTAAAATGCATAGGGATTACAGATCACGCTTGGCCACGGTTACCGTATGTATTTTTAATTACAGTTTTCCCGGTGGAGCTACATATTATACCTTACCGCATTCATTCAGGCGCATATGCTATCCAGATTAAACTGTGCACTAGGCATTCGCTCATTCGAGAGTAACTGAGGACTAGCGTTCAGTAAATGCACATACGAGTGTCCCCTGGTCAAAAGTACATTATGCTATAAACAATGTTCGTATAAGATGGAAAATGGGAACCCCAAAGACAGCGCAAGGGGTTACAACTCGTCGGAAAGACGCCCTATTCTTGTTGGCCGTCGTGTGTTCTGGAACATTTCGCCCAATGGCGTGCCAGCCGCGTGTGCGATAATTCCCCCCCCCCTCCCCGCGGAAAAGTCTGCAATGTTTGACCAGCCACTGATTGGGCCTCACGCGTGATCAAAGCCACCACGCGTGCTCGGCTCTGCCGTGCTCCCCGGTCGGCTTGGTCCTCTGTACAGTGCCTTAGGCCGTGACACTACGCCGCCTGAGCTCTCTATAACAGGATGTACTTCGAAAGTTAAATTCTGTTGCCTAAGAAGACAAGAGAGCATTCCCAAATGAATAAACCTGACGAAGATTCAGCTGATGAAACATGTATCAGGCTTCGACTGGTAAAGCGTGTGGTCAACACTAAGCCGGTGTTAAAATTCTCGGTGCACTAACATGTACTACTAGCTAATTTAGACAGTTAAGAAATATTACATGATTGTCCCTCTGTGACTGCTGAATTTCGGACCGAATAATCATACATCGAATTTCGGTCTGCGCCTACAGACCTTAGTTTAAACTGATTTATTCCAAGTCAGTGGTTACTTTCTGAGGAAATTAAAAAACCAGCACTAGCTAGTTAAGATTGCGATTCCCACAATATGATTTTGCTTAATAGCGTAAACAGAACCACTGCATTCGTAGACGACGTCGGTCTGGCATGAAGAATAGAACGTTTTCTTGTTCCTCGGCGCATCTAACGTAACCGAGAATTTTTGTTTGTTGAGTTGGTCGATTTTTATCGACATGTGAGATTTGGGAGATTATTTTGTCAAACTACATTTTGTTTTTTTTAGTTGTGGTCGATATTAACTGACTCTCGGGCGCTCCCGTGTTTTATCACATTAAAACAGCATGTACTAACGGTCAGTTATCAAAGTTACGCCCAACGCTGCCCCCGCACTGTTCATTTACCTGACAGGTCGAGATATCTATATTTGGCGACGCTCATCGATTCGGCAACATAAGCCTTTTTTCCATAAATCGTCTAGAGGAAAATTAGTTAACCAATTCACTGCACGCCAGCGATATCAAAAACATCCGTTTGTATCGTATGATTTTTTGCCTAGCAATTTTTCGCATATTCCAGTCAAGTCAAACATGTGGCATATACAATGATCCATGAGAAAATGGGCCACGCTTGTGACCAACAGCCAACTCTGCACTTCAACTGTTAGTGTTAAATCCCGGCGTACGATTTTACTGACGCTATCGGACGTACTAATCTTAAACTTTGAGCAAATGAAACAGTTGGTTACGCCCATTAAAACAACTGCAAAATTTGACCAATTATTCGCACAGAGAACCTTCAAGCTTGGTCGCACTAACATACAAAAGCAGCCGATGCTATGATATTGTTTATCGGCCGTTTTGTGGGCCATTGCCTAAATAAGACGAAGCAGGCTAACGTCTGGCAAACGTCCAACTCTCGTGGGCACCACATTCTGCTGTCTGACGGGAGATAACAAAACGTGAATTTACCTGCTTTAACGGCGCTGTCAGCCTTTGGAGTACGATCTGTTGCACAAGAAAGTTTGCCACAAAGTGCTGGTAAAAAACGTCATCTGCGATGATGATGATGCTGATGATGATGATGATGATGATGATGATGATGATGATGATGATGGCTAAACGGATCCCTGGCTCGTTATCTCAAAGGCCAGGCTGGAAATCCCATCCCGCGTTGTCACAGGGTAAGCGACCGCCAGTTAAGCTAAACGTTGTTATAGTACCGTATCAAAACAACTCTTCGGTTCGAGCAGTCGCCTGACATAAAGCCCGTGGGAAATATAGGCTCAGAAGAAGACATCACCGTGGAGACGCTGCCCTGCCAAGAAAGAAACTCAATCTCCTCAAACTTTATGGGTGTTGTTTGTTCGTGCACGTAATCTAGCTCTCGAGATGGGGAGATCACAGGGAGGACCTTATCTCCAGACATTTTCCGCGCTTGACGTCTGGTTTAACAATGACCGAGGGAATATGCATCTGCTTGGGCGGACCACTAGGCCAGCAAAAAAACAGTGTCTTATTTAGGTCGCACCAAAAGGATTCGCGTCAATTCTCAGCTCAAACAGGGCACCGTATCTCACGGAGGAATGGAAGAAATTTAAGCGCCTATCAGAGCATTTGATAAAATTTCCTCAACTACCATCCAACAATTATGACGACTTTACCACCAGACATGCCCGGGTTGAAATGATCAACGCCTATATCTTCCGACTCCCCATCCGAATTCACCAGAAGATTTCTCTTCCATGTCCTCATAAATCGCCTCTAATGGCCCCTCGAACAAATGATTCTCCGGAAAAATCATTTTTATTAAGACGGAAAATCTGATCCGTCATCGTTATCATCGCGGCCCGCCAACCGCTAAGGCCGTTGTTAAATTTAGGCCTACTGTATAATTACGGTTGATGCAATGTTAGTGTTAAGTTGCGCGTAATCAACTGTTTCATTTGCTCAAAGTTTAAGATTAGTACGTCCGATAGCGTCAGTAAAATCGTACGCCGGGATTTAACACTAACAGTTGAAGTGCAGAGTTGGCTGTTGTTCACAAGCGTGGCCCATTTTCTCATGGATCATTGTATATGCCACATGTTTGACTTGACTGGAATATGCGAAAAATTGCTAGGCAAAAAATCATACGATACAAACGGATGTTTTTGATATCGCTGGCGTGCAGTGAATTGGTTAACTAATTTTCCTCTAGACGATTTATGGAAAAAAAGGCTTATGTTGCCGAATCGATGAGCGTCGCCAAATATAGATATCCCGACCTGTCAGGTAAATGAACAATGCGGGGGCAGCGTTGGGCGTAACTTTGATTGCTGACCGTTAGGACATGCTGTTTTAATGGGATAAAGCACAGGAGCGCCTGACAGTCAGTTAACATCGACCAGAACTGGAAAAAAACACAAGGTAGTTTAACAAAATAATCTTCCAAATCTCACATGTCGATAAAAATCGACCAACTCAACAAACAAAAATTCCCGGTTACGTTAGATGCGCCGAGGAACAAGACAACCTTCTATTCTTTATGCCAGACCGACGTCGTCTACGAATGCAGTGGTTCTGTTTACGCTATTAAGCAAAATCATATAGTGGGAATCGCAATCTTAACCAGTTAGTGCTGTTTTTTTAATTTCCTCAGAAAGAAACCACTGAATTGGAATAAATCAGTTTAAACTAAGGTCTGTAGGCGCAGACCGAAATTCGATGTATGATTATTCGGTCCGAAATTCAGCAGTCACAGAGGGATAACCACGTAATATTTCTTAACTGACTACAAGTAGCTAGTAGTACATGTTAGTGCACCGAGAAGTTTAACACCAGCTTAGTGTTTACCACAAGCTTTACCAGTCGAAGCCTGATACATGCTTCATCAGCTGAATCTGCGCCAGGTTTATTTATTTGGGAATGAATTATTTACCAGTGCTCTGTTGTCTTCTTAGGCAACAGAACTTAACTTTCGAAGAGCTCAGGCGGCGTAGTGTCACGGCCTAAGGCACTGTACAGAGGACCAAGCCGACCGGGGTGCACTGCAGAGCCGAGCACGTGTGGTGGCTTTGATCACGCGTGAGGCCCAATCAGTGGCTGGTCAAACATTGCAGACTTTTCCGCGGGGGGGGGATTCTCGCACTCGCGGTGACCAATCCGCGACCAGCACGACCGGGGCAGGAACGCTCTAGGACGCCCTCAACGGCTGGCACGCCATTGGGCGAAATGTTTCAGAACACACGAGGGCCAACAAGAATAGGGCGTCTTTCCGACGAGTTGTAACCCCTTGTGTTTGCAATTTTTTAATAAATTGCTTGTCCTCCGGACCGGCTCTCGTTCTGTTCTCGTCATATCACTTCCATCCACTACCTCTATGGCTATTTTACCAATGATTAAGTGTAATAGTGCTATCCCGTTTTCATCGACGAGCTGTGAGCGCATTAATAGGTATGGCTCAAGATTAGGCAATCCGAGGTAACGGAATTATTATAGAACTATGCTGCAAGAAGATTAATTTTAAAAGACTATTTAAGTAACCTTCTCGAGACGAAAACGCATTGCAGAATTTCGGTTATTATTACATGAGTTAGCACACTTACTTTATAAGCCCAAAACTTTACCTTAAAGCTAACCAACCACAACCCTTAAAAGCACCTTAACTTTAGCCGAACCGTAACCTAAATTATAGCAACAAACAGATTTATTTTCCCAGGCTTAGCCGAGAGCGCATTCCTGCTAGGGCATGCCCACCGGAATCAGCTAAATAAGAATGTTGCACTGTTGCAACCACAGACTTACATATTCCAGCATTAGCGTACTTTTTATTCGTACAGCTATTTCCAGACTCTTTGTCAGTTTCTTAGCATAAAATCCTTCATGCGAGGAATTAAATATATGTTTTACCAGCCACAATAGTGTCATTTCTTCGCGGCCTTCTGAATCTTTGTCTATTCCGTAGCGTGCTTCAAGTCACCGCAGTCATTTGAATAAAGAAAAATCTCACGGCCTATAGTATTCAACGTAATTGCAAGGATTTAAGTAAATATTTCTTTTAAATTATTACCTTCAGCTTGCTTACAAACGTATTGCTTGAGTAATCTTACTGCACTGTGCGTGGACCGATGCACTACCTAGTTCTCTATTATTAACCACCATGGAAGATTCTGGATGCAGATGCGGACACGGACGACATAAACAACCAGCAAATGTCGTGCATGTCCAGCTCTGTCTGTTTCCGCAAAATTGAAATTTTGTCGGCGATTTCTT
>CACRXP010000127.1:551379-565297 GCA_902702965.1 Spirometra erinaceieuropaei
TAAGGATCCAAAGCTTGAACCTGGCCTAAGAGACCCAACAGGAGACCCATTTCTGTTACATGGTCACATATCCGTGACCTCAGCCCCCGACGCCGCTTTCGTTGCTTTTAGCTATCTGGACTATCTCGGCGTGTTATTTTTCAAGGAGAATTGATTGATACTATTACATAATCGATAAAAAATACAAGAAAGCAGACTGAAAATGTTGTAACGCTTACACATGCTCTAATTGCATCACTGTATGTCTAGAACTGGCATATCCATAGGCGCAGTTATCCATGAGCAGAAATTGCTCATCTAGTTAGAATCCTGATCTACCTGATATTGGCCCAAGGTCTTTGGTTCACTGAACAATTTGGTGTCAAGAAAATCCCTCATATGGGGTTACTTCTTTACGAACTTTAGCTTATATTACTGTATTTGTTGCCTCTGCCTGTTGGTCTAGCAGGCCTTAAAACATATGCTTGCCCGCGCTTTCAACGAGCAGACGTCATTGTTCCTTTAATTTAAAAGAACGTGCCTATCTAATACCGTATATTAGTAATGACAACGTCATGCGAAGTTTGGCAGTTTGGTATGCGCTTCCCATTCGATCTAGGGACGATTTCGCGTCAAGAATGGGAAGAAATGTTGAAAATACTGCAAACATAAAATATATCGCACTATGAAACAGATAAACCTCTAGAATAACCGACAGAGTCAAGGGAGAATTGAATGACCATTTTCGGCTTATTAGCTGTTCCCCGCTAGCCATATCAAACCCTGATGTGTGCAACCCTGGGCCTCGATCCCGCGACCTGCAGGTCAGAAGTCCAACGCCCTCAACATTGAGCCACAGGCTCGTCCTGACGGTCGTAATCAGGTATATACGGTGGTAAAGAGCCACTCACAGATCGCGCCTTGTGGCTCTCTCCCTCGATCTCCGCCAACAGTCGCAAACCTGCACTTCATATCGGCAGAATAGGATTAATGGCACTGGTAAGGGAGACTGGAATGGCCCTTTCTGGCTTATTAGCCTTTGGCCTATTGGTGGTTGGTTATGACTGGCTGACGACTGTAAATAGGCCATAAATGGCCATTTAAGTCTGATTTATCTTTGTCGGTAATGCCATCCTGCTTGTACTAGGCACCGCTGTGCGTCTACCGGCAGGGCCCGGGAGCCAGCCCTAAGGCAGAACGGGGCGAGTGATTTTCATAACGCGATCGTTGAGCGTCCACCTACCAAAACGTGCTTTTAATTAGTCGCAATTTTCGCGGAATATAAGTGAAATGTAGCGATATCTTAGTAAGTAAATATTCCAGAGTTACTGATGCCAAAAACCAACAACGGATGAGACAACGGTTTTACGTAGCTTACTCATATCAACCAACCATGCTTTGTCTGCATTCTGGTAAACCTATGTTTGGAACTAGCCTAGTTGGACTTTTCGGGTGTCGTAACACCGCGGTATCTTTGAGACGAACGCGCTTAATTTAATGAACCATGATCTCTTTAAGGTTTTGGCCTATCTGTTTGACAGCGTGTCCGGAATTCGGACCCTAACTTGACTTAAGGTGTAGTATGTTATAACCGTTAGGCCAAATTAATCACTTTAGTGGAGGTTAGTATGTTGGCGATGGCGGAGAAGATGGGGTATTGGGGAGGTACAACATGAGCATTAGCAGCTGGAATGTGTTGGTCTCATTCTGACATTATTTCACGCACTACGAAAACATCTCATAGACTTAAATCCCTCCGATGGCTTAGTCCGAACTCCGGGGAAACATCGATAAATAGGTCGAATCTTAGACAAAACCTTTACAGAAAACGGAGTTGAGGGGTATATGAGGAAGCAGAGATACGGAAGGCACTGTGTCAGCCGCAAAGAATGTTATTCAACCTGTTGCACTCCGGGTCAGTATCCACCATATCTCATTTTTCAGGGAAGTTGAATTACTGGCAACCGCTTCTTTGTCTGATTGCACTCTAAATTCTGTTTGGCGACTTTATTCCATTCAACCGGACAATCAGTTCTAAGCTGTTATTGGGAAGGGATGCTAATTGACCTGACGTCTTTGTCACAGAATGACGCTCGTAACGTTCTACTTTTGTACGATTTGGCTGCACAAATTTGGTGTGGTGAGTGAGGAATATCGACACTACTGCTAAGGTCATTCACCAATAAAGGCCACCTGATTTCGTTTATAGTTGGTATTATTAATTGAACTCTGATACGACGTTTGCATAACCTGTGTTAACGCTACCGCCTTTTTTTGAACTACTCATGATCTAAAGGATTTTCGGGAGACTGCAAATTGCGTTGCAGCGTAGGTTTACCACTGTTAGCACTAACGGATGCAAATGCTTGAGTTCTACAAAACTTTGAAGCAATATTTCCCCGGAATGAATTTAAAGCAGACATGAACAGCAGAATTTATTGGAACCAGTAAATTTGGCGACGGCTTATCAACTGCAGCAGGATGATAAAATTTCCTGCCTCAAAACCGCCCTGCTTAAACGGGGATATCCAACACGAATCATCGGAAAGTATAGCAACACTTTACGGCCAAAATTGACGGAACAATCAGTTCCGAAAAAGCCCCTTGTAATATCCTTTCCCTTTAAAGGCGACAAATCTTCAATACAATCAAGCAGCCATTGAGCTGCGCCATTGAAAGCACTTACAAATCAGCTGAACTCATATTCTGCAGCCTTACTAAGGCTATCCAAGGTCCACGGGCGAAGGATGCCTTGCCATTTCCCGCCACGTCAAATTGTGTTTACGAATTTACATGCACTTGTGGATGCAAGTACATTGGGCAAACGCAAAAGCATCCGGCAGTCATGTCAGTTGAGCACCCGCCTAAGTGGCTTCTAAATCGGGAGAATTAGATTCCATGGTCTTCTATTACAAAACACCTCCTTGACAGTGGCCATTCGGTTGACCCCAAAACATCTTTTCGAGTATTAGTTCGAGCACGAACAACTCGGTTATTGCGCTTCCTGGAGGCAGCCTACATACGGCGGAGAAACCCGACCTATGTAAACGGTTAGATCACGTGGTCAACCTCAGCTTGCCCTGGTAGACCTGAGCCCCTTTTGATTTACGAAATTCCTCTGCGTGTTTACTTCCCCATTTTCTTTCCTGTGTTGCGTTTTGAAGTTACCATATTATTGATTAGTTTACGTGCAGTATACGATGACCCTGCTGTTTTATATTGACTTTTTCTGTGGGAGTTCAAACCTCTGTATCTTTCTCACTTGTTATCTGTGTTATGCAACGACAGGATGCAGTTGCTAAGCCGTCGAGGAATTTATTGGTTTCAATAAATTCTGCTGTCCATGCCTGCTTTAAATTCTACAAAAACCCACAAAAAATTCTACACAGTCTAATAGGACTTCACGGGCAGTGTCGAATGGAAATCGTTAAAGCAGTCGGATGGGGATGTTATTTCAGAGCACGGTAGCCACTGACAGCCAGGCAAGCGCGCATCTTAGGTCGTTAACCAGTAAACGGTGGACTGGGTAGGCAGTTGTCATCAGACTTAAAAGTGAATACCCTGATTCACGGTATTGCGACTAGCTACAGTCGTTCGTTGGTGACATGTTAGTTGCTAGATCATCATCGCTGAGGGCGATTAATTCCGCCACTGGGCAGACATTTTGGTATAATTAATATGAGAGTCCACATGAACATTTTTAGGAAGACGATTTTAAAACATCCTAGCAAGGTTGATAATCTCACAGACCGTTCGCACTAGGTAATGGTAATTGCAGTCGAAATGTGAACAGCGGCCTGTACGGAGACTAACCACATGCATTTTCTTCTCAACACCTCGACTGATATGGGTCGTTGCTTAGATGCCACAGAGACGCCAGAAAAGCTGCCTAAAAACGAATGATTACTGATATAAAGAGGGAGAGAGAGATGCCTCTGATAACGTTGGTCTTAAAGGCTGTCTTTAGAGCTCAGCAAACATCTACTATCGCGTTCCGGCAGCACTCTATTCTGGAAAACAGTGCTTACTTAAATTCCATGTAAGACATATTCACGGGTATCTGGAGAAATTGCTACAAACCAAGAATCACCTGCCGAGAAAGGGGGAGTTTGTTTTTTGTGCGCATTGTTTAGGCTCTGTGCAGCAGCTACACATTGGTAACTGCCTAGACTAACAGGCTAGATTACATGAGAATATCCGGTGTTCTGTGTCCCATGTGTCACCATGTACTTCTGCTTCCACTCCTATTCCTTCCCCTCCTTTACTTCCTCAGCTTCCCTCTACTCCAGTCCCTCGTCCTCCTCATAAGTCCTACAGAGAGAGCCCCATGAAATCCTTAGTTCTGTCTAGGCCAAGTCAGCTTCCTTTCCACCAAACAACACTGTGTCGTAGGCGGCGTTCGGCAGACTTCTGGAATGTCTGGATGGTGGCAGTGCTAACCCACTCCTCAGGGAAGGAGTTAAAACGTGCCTTCGGCAAATGCTGTGAAATCATGACATCTGCAAGCATACCTTGACTCGTTAGTGCATAGCTGGCGGCCGAAAACACCAAACGAGCAGCAGCAACAACATCAAGACTCAGACCCTCTCCCCCATCCAACCGAAAGATCCGCTGCCACGGCAAAAAACGTCTGGAGTCTTTTATTGGATCTAATGCAGTTGCGGGCAGAGCAACTACGTCGGACAAACCGGAAGACTGCCCCGAATGCAAATGACCGAACACGCTGCAGCAGAGCGGAGAAATGACGTCAGCTCTCAAGTTGCGACTCATTCGAAGAGAACCGGCCACACATTCAAATTAGGCGAGGTCGAAATTCTCGCTAGGGTTGACAAACGCGTGAGCCGCGAGCTGCTTGAATCGTGGTTCACTGGTCCCCAGTCTATTAACAAATGCAACGAAATTCTCCTTCCATACTCAGTGCTAAGGCTTTGCCTAGGCGGATAATTAGCCAAGCGGGGAGCACACGGGCGAACACTGTTCGCAATGCCAGGGCCGGTGGGTCAGATTGTCGGGTAAACATCTCACCAACATTGAACACCCGTGATGAAATTACAGCAACTATCGACGCGGATTTCGGCCATAAAACAGTCATCACAGCAAGTGCAACAATCCCTGATAAAGGAGGGGAGCCGTAAATTTCCATAGGTATGCGGTAGCATGGCGACTGCTCCTATAACTACTGCAGCCCCCTGTACATGTACCAGGCGTATCTGCTATTGTCTCTGATGATGGGTTCGAGCAGGAATCCGAAAAGTCAAGCGAATAAAGCTCCTGTCCCAGCGACCGTCTCACTTTGACAACAGAGGAAGATCCTCACTCGTCTTCTCCCCAATCATCACAACTGACGTCTAGAACAAGGCTTTCGCCGGAAAGCTAGTGCAGCGTCCGAGGCTAACACGCAACCACGGAAATGATTGCTGTCCCGCGCCAGCTACAAGACAAATGCCAGGAAATGCGGACCCGCCTCTACACTAGCTCCGTAAACCTGGCGAACGCCATTTACACGATGAATAGATATGGACTCTGGAAAAGCCTGCAGATAGTCCATCATTTTGAGCGATTAACGCAGATGGTACGTCAGCCACACGACGGGATGACGGCAAGCGTGACGAAAATTGGGACTGCCCCAGAGTGCTTCACAGTGATCAACGGAATGAAACAGGAGTAAGTACCAACTTTGGCCTCTCCAGCTTTACCTTCTATGACATTCTGATGAATGCCTAACGTAAGGACTGCCACTGGATTTGCAACCTTAACATGACGGGCGACTATCTTCTCAGTAGTCGGTGCATGGACGTTCCGAAATGCCTATCCACAAAGACTGTCCGTAACTTACTCTTTACGGATTATTGTGAGGTCAAAACAGGGACAGGAGTAGACAGGCAACAGAGCATAGACCTCTTCGTGTCCGGCCGCGCAAGCTTCGGGCTGACCAGTGACACGCAGAAAAGGGTCGTCATGCATCAACCGTCGCCTAATGCTCAATACAGTTTTTCTCACATACTGTGACACCCCTGATGTCAATTTGCATTTTTGGTTTTTTTTGTTATTAACAATTTGTTTGTAACCAAGCTCTACTCATACCACCCTGCCTTTGTTTCTGTACCCCTATTTGTAGGTGACCGTCGTCCTTTGTTCACTGTCTATTGTTCTTTGTCACCGCTGGCTTTTAAACTGACCACCACACTTTGGCGTCATTCGCTGACTGCTCGTCAAATCGCCTCGAATGTACGTCCACTTTTCAATTTATTTCCCACCATATTAATTCTATCATGCTCCGCTAATCCTACCGTTTATTGCTATAGAACCACAAAGAATTTGCGAGTTAGCCCGACTGTCTTCCGACATAGCTTTGACTCGGGGGAGTCTATTCCGGTGAATAAACTAGCAATGAATCGAGAAAATCTAAAGAATACTAGCATATAGATCAGGCAACGATATGGAGAAGGACCCCACGTCACTGTCGGTAAACTGTAGATTGTATCATACGGGATTGGCGGTAAGGGGAGTTTTACGGGCGGGGCAGCGCTCCAGACAGTAAGCTGACGAAATGCAGGAAAACGCTGGAATTGTTTGGATTGGTCCTGAAAGACTCGCCGTACGCTTTCGTACGACGACGGAAATGTGAGCGGTAATTAAGAATAAACTAAAGGTAAAAATCAATCCGAAATCTATGAAAACTTCGCTTTGGGCCGGTCAGCCTGGTGAGAAACAAGATAGACTGAAGTAGAAATCAACGAAGCTAACCGGATAGCCGCTGCTGAGGCCAAAAGACGGTTTGAAATTCTCAGGCACACCTGATCCGCAATGTCAACACCCATTAACTTCCAAACAGTCCAAATTTCAACAAACCTTCCGCGTGCGGATTTTACTTCTCGGACCTCTCAGGAGCTAGTGAAACAATCCAATACCAACCGCTGCCTCCACAACCACTGTGGTAATTACCAAGCCCCACGGCGTCAATGACAACGACCTCCCTCACCGCATATGACTACACCCCCTGATTAGGTCGCAATCTATCACCGATGCCTCCCGTCTCTTCTCGCACAACCCCTGAGACTACCAGTTCTCCCACTCTCAGCACCGGCGAGAACAGTCCCGTGGCCTCGTCAGCCTATACACCTGGTATAACCGGGGCCAACGCCAGTGATGTTAACTCGCACCAAACCTGTCGTAATTGCGAACCCAAAACAGTGTGGAAGGCGCCTGGGTGTCATGAGTCCCCGCAGACGCTTGCCTCACTCGTCTCCGCTGTTCACACTGTCCACGCACATTCACTCACGGCATGATTCTATTTGGTGAAATTCGTATACACACAGCGGAATTACAGCAGCGTTGGCACAGCTAACACTCCTTGCACATCCGCTAACCCTACTTATTCTTTGCCCGATCAGCATCCCATCTTCAGCGCAGTCACCACTAGCAGCACTCCAACGCCAACCGACTTAGTATCTTTCAGCCCATCCTGCCTACGCCGCCATCGTGCATCCACCTCACGCATTGGCCTGGTCGACCACTTGCGAGTTCCTCGCAAAGACACCCATAAACCAATGCCTGGCGCCATAGAATACACTCTCCGCCACCGTCTCAACTGGCCGAGTTGCCTTCGCCCATTCAGTCAGTACATGGCCTAACTCGATCATGCGCGCAATTCCTCGATCTCTAGCCCGCAAAGCGACATGTTGCACCATCAGCAAAGGCTCCACACATGAACTCCTGCAATATCCCCCATTGCTGACATCATTCGCGTAAGTGGAAAGTGTGCTGTTCGGTCCTGCTACCCGTGCGGCTCCTCTGCTGTATGTTAAAGCAGGGCAGTCTACCCCCTGTGCTGTATGTACCTCCACCCAGTGGGATCCAAGCTGGTGAGGCGATACGTGCTCAGGTGCGGTTTTTTGCTGTACTGGTCAATTGCAGCCTTCCCCACCTCCGGTCATGACTTGGGGCCCTAGTGGGGAAGAATGAGAGTGCGGGTTGATGCTGTATAAGTCTATTATCAACATAAGCTAACTCAAAAATAGTCGCCCCTTTTCTTACCCTGTCGTGGGGTACACGATGGGCACAATCGAAAGTGACTATTTGTCAGTTCAGCCGTCATTCTAGTCAAAAACACAGAAGGCCTATGAACTTTATAATGTAATTTGGTGTGATCCATTGAACGGATACCGAGTATATGTTGTTACCTAAATCTTCTCAAAAACATCAGCACATCTGTGCGTTTCTTTCCAAGTTTTTTCCTGAAAATTCCGTGCTTATAAGATGATAATAATTTCTGCAGATTTCTCCCCTACATGTCGTATGCTCTAATGACTATTTCCTAAATATCCATATTATTGGCCAAAGGCACAATGGCTCTCCAATAAGTCGATGCTTCGTAATCATTTCCCCGTCTATGGGCAAAATGACGTTCGGAAATACAGCAAACTAGTACCATTTTTTCATTAGACAATGGACAAGTCATATTTAAGCATGTCCGTTTTGTTCTGGATATAGGTTTGGTAAAATCAAACGGCCCTGTAACTCCGCTGGTTGTTAACCCTGTGGACGTTTGCGCAAATTCTGACTAATCAGAGCGTTTTAATGGAAACCTAATATTATACTGGGCAAATCTCATTCATATTGTAATTGCTCAAGTTCTAAGCTCGATAGTAGGATGGAATGCGACTCCCTCAAAGTACCCACTGAAGCCTAGTCGTGTGTTGCAGAAAAAATGGACATTGGGAGTGGTCGTTTGGATGAGCGTTTTTTACCCCTGCCATCATTCGCGTTCACAATAAGCAAATGTTCTCAAAAATGCGAAAAAACAGACTGTTTAAAGTCATATTCGCTCGATTTAGTTCCCTAGAATAATTTTATTTCCGGCAAACCCTTGTCTAATTTTGCAATTAATAATGCGGATGCTTGCTTTGTGAGGTAATGTACTTAATCATACCCCCAAGGTAAACACATGGTAAACAGGCTGACTGCCAATAACTGAGAAGGGTCGTCAAAGAGCAAAGAATCTGTCATCACATTGAACGAACAGTCGGCAATACTTCAAATATTATGAGAGTATGTGTTTTTCTGTTTTCCAGAAAGAATAGCTGCCAACATTAGGGAAGTTGAGATAAAGGGTTTAATGTCATCTATCGTCAATCGTCAACTCCAGTCTAGATTTAATGAGGATTATTGCGACCAAACGACGGAATTCCGCAACGGAGTATGTCTGTTGAGATTTTAACAGCGCTGCTTGTCGTTGTTGTCAAGTATGATGGTTGTACATTTTAATGATAGTTGTCTGCGCCGTCTTTTGTCAAATCCAGATTTTTCTAGAAGCACGTTGTTACATAACTTGTTATTAAAAAGCAAATTGCGCCAATGTTTAAATAAAGTTAATCTCATCTAGGGTTTGCTTTGTGAATGCTGAG
This sequence comes from Spirometra erinaceieuropaei, assembly GCA_902702965.1. Taxonomy (NCBI): domain Eukaryota; kingdom Metazoa; phylum Platyhelminthes; class Cestoda; order Diphyllobothriidea; family Diphyllobothriidae; genus Spirometra; species Spirometra erinaceieuropaei. The sequence continues at coordinate 560,766 of CACRXP010000127.1, forward strand.
GGTATAAGTAACGGGCACAGATAATGAAGTCTCGACCTCCTGTAAAACGTCTGATGAGTAGCACAACGCTCAACAAAAATAATATAAAACGAACTTTCGTAATTCGCTTTCGGGAGTCACGTATAAGTGGAATGCAAGCTGTGACTATTTGCGGACCTGTGGTATTACTCACTAGGATATTATATTGCCTTTTTGTTCCATGCTAACGATTCATAAATAACGCTGCTAAAAACGACCCAAGTACTGTCCAGGCAGATCCAAGGATTACATTAAAAACGTAGGGACACGAATGCCTATTTTAAACTATACAATAAACATTACTATATGGTTCATGCAGGCACAACTGATAGGATTATTTATTTACCAGTTCACCTTCTCATGGAAAAATGCAATTGCGGTTGTTAAAACCGCAGAACACCCAGCACCAATTTGCGTTTTCCCAAAAAACAACTGCGTGCAAATTGCGTGATGTTTGCGGTTGTCGGCCTCTCAATGTCGCCCAACCGATCGAAAACGTTTCCTGTGTGGGACCCCTAAAATGATAAAAAAACATGGTGCAGTCTGTGTACAGTACATCCCGATTTCGTCCTATTCATTTAGTTTAATCTGTTTTGGTTGTGGAAATTTTGTAGGAGAATCCTGCGTTTTAGCGTGAAACTTGTTTTTGACTTGTATCCTCCAAACTGCGCTTAACCAGCAAGAGTCGCACGATATCCCCTTATTGGGCTCGATCGTCTAAGTGGGCGCATGTCATAGAACAAGCAAAAACCCATATTTGGGTGTCGGTGATGTTACTGTTTCTACACAACGTAGCATCGTGCAGATCGAGGGGGAGGTCCAAGGTACAAAAGAGACAAGTGTTTCGTAACAGGACCGGTGTGCGCCCATCTAACACTGGGCCGGATTGCAACCGACTGGACAACGAACTTACAGCTCAGTGTTTAAAGCGATGTACGTCTGACCAACAGGTCGTGAGTTCCAGTCTTGAGGGTTAGGTTTGGACTGCTGATGAAGGCTAACAGGCTAGAAATGATCATTTAAGTCTCCCTTGTCCTTATCAGTAATGCTATTCTGATCATACATTCGTGTGTGGCTGTGTGACAGGGCGTCTATTCTCATTCTGCTGTATAATAAATCAGTCCAAAATAGCAAATTTGGTTTAGAAAGCGCGGCCTGTGGAGCGCAGAGGTGGAACTTCCCTCCTGAGCACTGAAAGTGATTATTTCGACGTGAGTAGAAAAACGAATTCAGCGCCAACTACCTTATCCATTGTAACAGGGAACTACGCTGTAGCTTGCAATTGCAATCTCATTTCTACAGCTTGACTTGTTGTGCTTCACCAAACCCTGCAGCTTCTATCCTAAGCGCAATTACCCCGAGGTCCATTGACTTATTTGTTGGCGATTGAGCAATTTACCAACTTAAGAAAACTCTTGAACTGCATGTGTCAGTGTGGCACAATCTTCGGCTTGGCTAGCGTCCTTTGTATAGACACTGGGCAAATGTTTGTCAAACAAGACCATGTGTGACGGACCCACAACTTCGAGAGCGATCTGAACGCATGAGGTGACGCTGAATCACTGCAACACGTTGATAGGATTCGAAATGGCAAAACAAGCAAAAATTGGTTATGCTTCTTTTACCTAATTTCTGACGAGCAGATGCCTGATATACGTTAAAGACTGTGCAAGAGAGAGGCACTTACCCAATTGATGCCTGACTTTGAATCCTTTTTTATGGAAAACATGGTCAGTGACGAACTTTAGAGTCATTGCGTTCGACGTCGAGTTTACGGGTTCTGGTGTAAGAGTACCACAGTGTTTACGTAGCATGGAGGAGGGGGGCCAAAGGACCATCGTATATTTCCAAGTAATCGTATAGGCAGTCAAATTGATCCTCCAGCTATGCAAAATGAATGTCGACCTTAAATAACCACTGTTAACTGATCATAAATTTTAGATTTCGATTCAGAGAAGAATTGCTACTAGATGTCGGTACAGTCTTAGCCACAAACTACGTAAAAGTCATTACATGCAAACTCAAATTGCAAGGAAGATAAAATTCTGCGAAAAAGTATTTTGATCAGATTGTACAATTTAACATTCGGTTCGCTTTTGAAGACGTCACTAGGCCACCGATGTAGAATATACACAAACAGCAGTATAAATAATCACAGGAGACCTGTGAATGCAAAATTCTTCCCCAGTTCACACAAGCTTGTGATAATCAGTAGTTGGCACTAATGGTATCATACGTATTCAGGCGCACCTCATCGTAGAACAGTTGCCGAGTGCCTACTAGCCTGATGCTTTTGATACCACAAGTCTGAGCAGCAGAGAATCTCATCAGAGAATATGGTATTAACTCCCAATCGACCTCATTTCAAGTCACAGAAATTAAGTCCTCAAGATTAGGATATACAGGTGGTCAGGGAGCACTGCAAAGTCCTTCGCCACGACATCAATCACTTTTTGTTCAACCCTGCTTTCTGATTGCAATTATATTCGAGCAGGTCTGTTGACAGGTGCAGGAAATGGACGCGGTTACGGAATTATATAGTATCTATGCCAGCGCGCGCCACGTGCACCAGAATAATACACACACACACACACATGCACACACACACGACGACAGTTCGACCATCGATTTCGATGATGTCCACCGTGTGCCCCACAGACTGCATTGTGGGAGCAGGGACGGTGACTTACGCAGGGATTTATAGTGCCAGTAGACTTGCGTAGCATCTACCTACACTCTCTCCTCCTCCCCCGCCTGAGCCCGGTGTCAAGACCAAGTCAAGAAGACCGGAGACGGGGGAGGCCGCAGGTGGATGGCTTGGACGGATCCTCGCCTTGACGATCCACTCCGCACCCCCTGGTCCACACACAAATGACCAGGATTTTGACCACAAAACAATGGGGTGGTGACAGTGGTCCAGTTGTGCGACGAATGCCGACAACAGGGTCCGCCAGCGCACCCCCAAATGTTGGCATTTGTTATTGCGCACAGATAACGCCTGCCAGAGTCCGATGTGGCCCCCGTGTTGGTCCAGTGCATCTAACACGTGGACCGTTTAGAGGGCACACACGGGGGGATAAAACGTTTTAGTCATAATTGCAACGGAGGATCCACAGGGAAAAAGAGCCGAGAAGTTCACTTCGCACTTATTGGGATGTGCCATTGATGTGAGATTCTGAGGGGTGTGTGAGTGATGCATGTGTCACAAGAAAAATGAGTAGTGTCGTGGTCGTGTCTGCGGCAATTCACCGCCCTTTTTCACGGAGACTCATGTTACCTATAAAATCCATGCGGACAATGTGGTCATAGCCAATAGAAGCGAAGAGACGAGTCCCAGGAGGTAGTCTTGACGAAGGGGACACGATCACTGGGACATGAGCTTTATTAGCCTGACGTTTCTGATTCCTGCTCGAATTCGTCATCAGAGACAAAAGCACCCGTTTTTGCCATTGTCTATGATGATAGATTCGAGGAGGAATCCGAAAAGTCAGGCTAATAAAGCTCTTGCCCCAGCGATCGTGCCTCCTTCTTCATTGCGGTCGTACATAACAACGAAAGTGCCAAAATGCAACCACGAATACCACGGTGTAGGATAGACTCGCACAATACAAATGTATCAGGTATTAACCTTAGTATCGTTCTGTCAGTCTACCGAATGCGGCTTTATCACAATTAAGAACAACAGCGCCTAAGAACTTACTTCAAACCTTCGGAATGTGAGGACTACGAAGAACCCACTGGGAACCTCAATTCTCCAAATGCATCTACTGTTTGGTGGGTATTCTTTCGGAAATCCAGGACTCGTGATGTAACCACTGCCCTTTCGCAGGTAGTCCCCGCAGGCTATTGCTGCAAAGGAAACGAAGCTGTGAATTCCTCAGATTTCGTGTGATTGATAGCATAGATACTAACGACGTTCAGGAATATGTCAAGTGAGCATACACATGAGCCATGCGAGAACATCAACCAGAAGTATGCTTCGCTAGATTTGGTAAGTCCATCCGTCCTACGGCTGATGGAAATTACAGACAATGCTAGGGGGCGCTCACCGAACGTTCATTCGGAACTCACTCGTTCCCTTGTGCCTTAAGGGCTCTCTCTCGAGCCCAACCAGCAGCTGCACAGCGGCGCATGATATATAGGCAGAATGATATTACCGACAAAGACAAGGGAGACTGGAATGGCCATTTCTGGCTTATTAGCCGTCGTCAGCGAGCCATACCCAAGCCCGAAGTGTGTAACACCCGAGCCTCGAACTCGCGACCTGTTGGTTTAGAAGTTAACGCCTCTACTCACCGGGCCACGAGCCTGTTGCCCTGTCGGTTTTCGATCGGGAATATACAATGTTAGGGGGCGCTTGGGTGTTACACACTTCGGGCTTGGGTATGGCTGGCTGACGACGGATAATAAGCCAGAAATGGCTATTCCAGTCTCCCTTGTCTTTGTCGGTAATAAAATTCTGCCTATATATCATTCGCCGCTGTGCGGCTGCTGGTTGGGCTCGAGAGAGAGCC
>CACRXP010000127.1:565363-603345 GCA_902702965.1 Spirometra erinaceieuropaei
ACTGTAGATATGAACAAATGCCAAATAAAGTAGTCTCATTTTTCAAGATAATTCTGTTTAACGGTCGAGATTTTTGCATGAAAGGCCGACCTATTTCGATGCATCTTGGAAGCACTCGCATGCGCACAATCCATTTTAATGAAGTAGCTGTTTGTGTTGATGCTCCCTGACGCTGCGACTAATTATGATTTCAATTGGCTTCACGAGAAACCGCCATGTTTGCTTCTTTGGCTAAATCCCAAATTGCATAAAATGCAACACCTGCTAAATATGCAAAAACTGTTGCATTTAGGCAATTTGCTAGCACCCCTATTAACATCAAAATCGTTGTGAAATACAAAAAAACTAACCCTTCTTGAAATTGACTTTAAATCCTTTTTGATGAACCTGACTGTCAGAAGTAAATTTCACAGTCATGGTGTTTTTCGACGACGATACAGCGGTCGGTATCCGAGACCCACACAGCCTGCGCAGTTTCGGTGAGCACTCCGATGAACCGTCATATATTTCCAGGTAATCGAACGAGCAATCCTTTTCCTCCTCAATCTTAAGCATACAAAAGGCAACAAGGACCAGTCGCGCACTGGAAGGCCGTTAACAGACGAGACATCTTCATTTTTGGGACCGAGGGTCAGATTGCGTTTTCTCCTTCTAATATTGTTTTTATGTCACATGTCACATGTCAGATTCAAATAACAATCGCTGTGGTTTGTTACAAAAAATGTGGATTATCAAAAATGTGCAGCACTGTAATAACGCCAAACGGCGGTTGCACTGCCTTTTTTTGCTACAGAAGCAGGGTGAGAAAGGAAAGAGCGGGTTCGACAGCTGCTGTCCGAATTTGACTGTCGACAGTCGATGGGCGTTGCTGCTTGTTGTGTCTGTGCATTTTGGACGCCATCACTAGTAAAGACAGATACCGTTGCATATATTTGCGGGCAAGTTATGTGTGAATCTCTACAGTTCTCTGAACATTTCACCTTTTGCATCAGCCCGGCATCACGATCAAGTAGGAACGTATATCCAACTTGCAGCTGTAGCTGATCTCAACCAGAAGCCACCTAATAACGACTTTGATTTGGTCTAATGATGCATAAGGACTTGATATATTATAAGCCTGTTAACCTGATCATCGCTTGGATGTCAAATAAACAATGTTCTGCGCCAAAGTCAAATATTAGGTTGTCCTAACACCCCATCCGGCCAATTATTCAATAAATGGCGGACATCGAGCAGTTTGTTCATAGTGATGGCTGTGAGTACCTGCCTTTGAACATGCCTGTCGATTCCACCACCTTGTCTCGTTTAAAATTAATCTAGCAAAAGGACAGATTTTGTCTAATTATATGTTATTCCTATAGTCCTTCCTGGCAGCTGTGCATTTATAGACACTAGTTCACTTATTAGTCATCGGTATACAGCGGCTGTGGTCAATCATTATCCCGGGAGATAGGCGCAACCGTAAATTGATCCTGAATATGTTGATGTATGAGCAGACTTCGGAAATACTTTCCTTGTTCCACTCTATTTTCTCACGCACACAATGCTTTCATGGTGCGACTAAAGGAAGTGAGCGCGGTCGCAGTAATTGAAAAATGCAAGCAATTCATCGACGAGGACCACAGGCGGCTCCATTCCTAGCGCCAAACCTAATGCAGGTCACGGATCCGATCCCATCCAAACAGAGCAATCAGTGCCAGAATCCGGACGTCCTTCCCACTATCTGTTATCTAACTTCTTTAGCTACTAGCGCTATCTCGTGGCTTAATCTCACAAATACCGACACAGCATACGAATTTGTCGTCCACGAGCAAATTAACAAACCACCACCGGGCTGTTCGGCATTCGCTCACTCGGCTTTCCAACCGACCAATCAACTTCAAGGTCGAGTCAAACGTGGACACTCTGGAGGCGCGTCAACTCATTCACTGAAGGACACTTGAGACATCGCTCATTCGGGCGCCAACTCTGCCCAATTCTTCCTTCAGTTATTCTGTACATAATATTTTATTCCCCCACTGGCGTGGCGCCCCTCTTCTCATTCCATTGAAGACCAGGCCTGAAGGTCCTTGTAGCCAGGGCCTTTCACTCTCGGCTTAGGCTACTGAGAGTGACTCACCGGACTGTATTTAGGATACCTCATAGTTGACATAGGTACAAGTGCCACAAAGTTCGCACTACGAAAAAGAGACAATTGGTTCGATCAGGTTACCCTGTATATTGACAACCACCAAAGCCTCCACCGTTAAAGCCTCCTCAGAGATTCAAACAGCATCTGTTTGAGTATTTTTAGGAAATTAACGCAATTTCGCTTCCTTCCATGCTTCATGGGGTCGCCCAAGACGAGCCATCTGACAGTGAAACTGAGCGTATTAATTTGCGGTCTTTATTATGTACAATCAGACCGAAGACTCGGGACATCCCTTTTTATCTCGAGCTTCCAAAAACTGTCACAGTTCTTGGTACACAAGACATGTATGAAATCTACAAAAGTGATGCAGAGGCAGTTTCTATTTTTCCGTTTTATTTCATCTGCTTGTTGGACTGCACGCATCACATTGCATGTTTCTTTACCTCTACGGACTCCACACTGTGTCCTTGGAATAATCATTTTGCCAGATCAAAAGCGGAAGGGCCTGTTTTGTCGGAAATGTCAGGAAATTGGAAGTCATGGTGATTGCCGCAAATATATCAGTTTACTTTTCCTTGGTAAAGAAAGACAGTGATAAAGCTAACGGAGAAAAAAGGAAGTTGCTAGAGTTAAAACCTTCCCCGAAATAACCAGGAAAGCTAATTCACGACGAAACATCCAGTCAATTGCCTGACCTGTGTTGAAAGTACAAGTCGTAGTCCTCGATTCTTCAACATGAAATTTACTGTGGTACCCTAGGAAGGATAACTTAGGTAGGTTGTAATATATATTATCCAGTGGCGAAATCCCATGATATTTCGGACTCGACAAAATGTCGGCTTTCGAATGCAATTATCTTCGACCTCCTGTAGTAACCGCCTTTGATAAAAAATGGCTATCTATGTAGCCTGTAATTTTCACCTTGATTTTCTATGGCCTTATGAATTCGAATATATTTTGCAGAAATCCAGCGAAATATGTTTTTTTATTCTTTTGATTGGTAGTCCCTTCGTCTCCAAATCTCACACACGAAGAAAAGATGTCACTCGGATTTAAAAAAAGTTCCTAATCATTGGATTTTTTAAAACCGAGCAATTTTGAGTAAGACATCATCGTACCTGTCCGTTTACCAAGACTTCTCTTGAAATTTACAACAGTGTCCACATTAATTGCAAGATTTATGAACACTATTCAGGATACCGTTAAAAGCGTGTAGGAAAACATGACTTCTCCCACGTGGAAAGCATGCATCTTGGAAACAGAAATCGTAAAACGCTAATGCCATGGCTGATCAGCCTTAACATTAGTCGGTTATTAGGAGACATTTTTAAAGCATAAGTATACCCTTTATTCGGGCATAAAATGTAAATGCAACGTGATGATCTACCAAATAAATATAGGAAAACATATTTCATCTGTGTTTTCTGTTAAGTATATTCAAATATATAAGACAACTGGAAGGGAATGTGAAAATCAAACGGTGATACTTAGCCACTTTTCGCCAAGCACGGTTTCTACAGGAGGCCGAACAGAAGCGCATCCGACGACCGTCATCCTGGCGAGTCGGAAATATTGGGGGATTAAGCCGCGGAGTAGTAAATATTATAACCACACGTAAGTAATCCTTTCAAATCGAACACGCATTTCAGAATTTCGCTCGATTCACGAGACCATCACGCACTGAAAATGATTATCTCCATAAAATAATCGTTAGTCAGAGCATCTCACTGGGTCAGTTTCAATCAGCCTAGACTTGCAAGTTCCAGCATCCTCTATTGAGAAATGTTTTTTTAATATGTTGCTGAGCTGCATTTCTATTTCGCAATTATCTTCGAAAAGGTGCCGTGGGTGATTTCGGGGGGATTACCTAGCAGAAACATGAAAATGCTCAAATAGTGCAATAATAATCGTCTTGTATAGAGTTGCACCGTGCTTATTTATTCGCAAAATCCTGCTTCAAATGGACTGGCCACTGGCGCCGTCAGGTCTGACCGACAAAGAGCATATTTGCGAAGCGCATATTCAGTGAATTTATTGGTAACACTGACACTTACATCAAAACTTTCGAAGTTGAGCAGAACGGAGAATCCCACGGGAACTTCAATTCTCCAGATGCAGTTACTGTTTGGTGGGTAGTTATTCGGGTAATCCGGACTGCTAATGTCGCCATTGTCCGCCTTTATGTAGTTAACACATGAAATCACTAAAAGAAATAAATCAATGAAGTTACGACTTTGGACGCGTCTAAATCAAAATACTCAAGACGCCTGATTGGTTTACCGATGTCTATACACGTTTTTAGTGATGGGGCGTCCGTCAGGGGATTATGTAAGCGCTGCTACTTGTTTGCCGCATCAAGGTTAACAAGAAACCGAGAATGCCGACGAGATGTACCGATGAACTGTGCTTGTTACACGACTTGCTTCTAAATCATAAACATGTTTCTCAGCGAGGTCTGCGAAGGTGTCTGTTATGGTCGGCGTAGATGGAATAAAATACGCAGTTCACACAAGCATGCTTTTCCGCCCGTAAGCACATGAAGTCTTTGTATCCCTGACACTTGTAGCCGCAGTGCCCGTAGTCGTTATTCGCGGTTGCGCGCTGGTTAACGTCCACATACGAGGCTATACAAACTAAACTACCCTCTTTCAACAAATGCTCATACAACATTTTTGGAGAAATGTGAACTAAAATTAATTTTAACTGACTGTCTGATGAAGTGCAGTCATCATGGTTTCTTGCTTTGGATGCATATTTTACGGAGAAAGAAATTCGCATTCCTACACGGGTTCCCGTTTTTTAAAATTGGGAGACGTCTTACCAGTTAAGCAATATAACATTGAACAACACCGTGATTGATTTACTTGCATTAAAATCGATAAAACTAGTTTATGTGTGTATGCAAACTTATGATGGGATAAAGGGTAGATAATTTAAAACTGCGCGAAATTGCTACCTACCAAGGACTGGTGAACACATGTGAGGTAGCATAGAGTTTCGCAAATGCCTGAAATACTTACTCTTCTTGAATCTCGCTGTGAATCGATTATTATCGAGACCGCCGTCAGAAACAAACTTCACAGTCATTGAGTTCTTCGTCGACGTTATGGGTGCTCGCAGACTAGATCCACACACCTTACACAGCACGGGCGAAGAGTCCGAAGATCCATCGAGGATTTGCACGTAGTTGCTTGAACAGTCTGATTGTTCCTCCAGCTAAAAGAATTTAATTCGCCAGTAAATGATGAATTTCAGACAGACAGACTTTTGCACATGGGGTCAATGCATTTAGCTGACAGAAGGTGTAGAATAAGTATTATTCACAACTTCTAAGGAATTCCTTATAAGCGCCATCGGCGACAGAACATAAAGTCAGCAACAGTTGTGTGTGTTACTGTGTACGTTGATGCGCATTGAATTTAATTAGATCATAAATTTTGACCTAGAACAACCACAAAATATTCAGGCGAATAACAGTGTCAATACTCAGCGTAGGGAGCTGATAGTTGCCATGCATTCCACCGGTATTGAAGGACTCGGCTGACGACAGTTCGACCGTCGATTTCGACGATGTCCACCGTGTGCCCCACAGCTGCAGCAGCGGTGGGAGCAGGGACGGTGACTTGCGCAGGGGGTTTATAGTGCCGGTAGACTTGCGCTGCATCTACCTATACTCTCTCCTCCTCCCCCGCCTGGGCCCGGTGTCAAGACAGAGTCAAGAAGACCGGAGACGAGGGAGGCCGACTCGGCTGACAATGACCTCGACAATGACCTGTTCGCACAGTCAGCCATGTTTTGGGTGTTTGTAAGGAGTGGCAGACTGTTGGACTGAGAGTCGGGCTGTAATGGCTCCTTCCTAACATGCCTCTGGCACTCTCACTCAAGCGAAATACATGAAGCTCAAGCGATTTGCGTAAAATCCCTGTGATTGTTTATGGGTGGGAACTCATGTATGTGGGACGCACAGACAAGCCTATTAGATATGTCAGCCACTGCGCGCATTCCCCAAACCTGACAACTGACCGGTTTGGAAAGTTGCTGAGGTCTGGGGGTGCGACTAGAGAGTGACGTCGAAGACTAAGTGCATTTTTCTCTCTATAAACAATGTGACACGCTTGAAGCTATCACAGTGCACTAAAGGCGGTGGCTTGGTGGGTTGCCAGTTAGCGGGATAATTCAGACCTCATAGAGGGACCGGTGTGTTTGTGTAGAGTGGCCGACTGGTTGACTCAGCGCCTGGCCGCAAGGACTCCTTCTCAATGCGGCCTCTAGAGCACTTCCACTCAGTGGGATCAGAGCCGGATGTGGTGGCATGCCTAGGGGTGGCTCCGGCCGCCCAAGCCATCTCTGTTAGCCGCATGCGCCCCATTTCGCCTTCGGGCTTCTTGACTATGTCATGACAGGGCATCTTGGTGGGGAAGGTGAGAGTGCGGTGGACACTATTTAGGCCTGTTATCGTTATAAAATAAATCCTGCGCAAACCACGGTCCCTGCTTCCCCCTGCTGTGGACCATATGGTTGCATGGATGGCAACTACGCTCGAAATGTTATGATAATGGCGTGAAAAACCGTTATGCACCTCAAGACAGACAAAACTACACCCAAAACACAGCACCGATGACAACAAAAAATAGAATACAGCAGTTTATTGTGGGCAACCACGAGAATCTGCCTCTACACGCGTTCACGAACACCAACCGTTAGTAAAGAGGCGAAAACACATGTGAAAAGTAGTCATGTATACCCTAGACACCGGGCACACCTTCGCTTGGGACAGAACTCAGACTGTCAGTGTCTGCTCTTTCAAGAAAATTGGAGCATTTGGATGAATCATGCAGCATTTGGCATATAGAGGTGGATTCTGCGTACAAAGTCTCAAAAAGAAATGCAAAAAACAAGAGCCAATAAAAACACAATAACACAGATTGTAGTTGCTTACGGACGCCAATGCCAAGAAATTATCGATTTTTAATTGCACTCCACCTGGGAATCAAGTTTATTTCCCTAGAGAACGCGTTTGGTCTCAACATATGTGTATATTACCGTGTTTGTCATTCCCCGAGGAAGACGAAAAAGAGAAGGCGATTTCGTGGACCAGTAAATAATCAAAAATTCCTGTAGCTGTTCCTCGTATGTACGATATTTTGTGCATTAGAACGCTGAGATGACAAAATGGTCACGCCCAAATTGGGGCAAAATTTATCGTTTTGCTACGGCTCAGTTGTGCACATGGATTCTACATTCTTGTTTTGTCAGCATTGACCGATACGGTTGTCAGGCCTGATCAAGTGTATGAACCATTGTCGATTGTGAAATCAATGAATATATTGGTAATCTGACACTTACTTCGAAACTGTCGAAGCTCAGCTGAACGGAAAATCCTGCGGAAACTTCTATTCGCCAAATGCATTTCTTGTTTGGCGGTTTGGAAATTATGTTGGTGGGACTTGTTATATTGCCTTTGTCTGCCCTCAAGTAGCCGCCGCATGCATTCGCTATAAATAATAAATTCATTAAATGTCCGATCTTGCGTACTTTTGAACCCAAGGATCAAGAATCATGGGCAGTTTTTCTAGCGCATCTAGGCTTGCAAAGTGTAAGAACCCTGAAATGATTCCGGCCTAGATTTTGACAGAATGCTGAACCTGTATACCACACTCAGCCGCCAGTCAAGCGGTTGTTCTATCTGCTATTGCCTGTTCACGACATTCGATCTAATATAGGACAAAAAGTATACATCGGACCTAAAGAAAAACGACGACAGTTATCGGGCCTTCCTCACAAAAACTATTTTTTCGCCTAGGCTTCAAAAATGCATCAGGAGGAAAGAACGTGACAAGAAAAAAGGGCAACTCACGCTCGCAAGATTTTTTGTCTGGAAGAAGATTGTAACCATCATAGCACTGGCACTTGTAGCCGCCTGCAGTGTTAACGCAGATCTGCTCACAGTCGTGATTCGTTCTTGCGCAGTGGCCGATTTCTGCATAGGAGACTTAAAAACCGATATCAGTCATATAATCGATAAAAACGCCATTAACGTTTTTAAAATTTTGCAGTCTCACGAAACTGATATTCATATTCCGTTAACATAATCGGCCTATTGAAAGATCGTCTTGATGTATTAATTAGGTGGAATTGCTGCAGCCGCTCTGACAAGACACCATGAGTAAAATTTGTTTTCTGAATCACTGAAGAGAATAAGTTTATATGGAAAAAAGGCAGCGTTCCTGCTGTTGGCAACGTGTTAGCCAATCAAGGCAATAAGCAAACCCTTTAAGGCGTCATGATTTGCCAGAATGTTGTGAAATACTGTAATTGTCGTCTTATTCACGCATTTCGATGGACCATCTTTTAGTTTCGACTTTGAGGAGAATGAATTGCTCAACGGATCGGGGGACTTTTCTGGCTGACGTTTCGAAGAGCTGGGGCTGCTGTCCATTATCAGAGCGTCAAGTGAAAAGATCGATCAGCACTTTTTGGATAGACTGCCGCATTAGTTGGCCTTGGGCCGATCGATTTTTTTTCTTTCGCTGCATTGGCCTACTGGCCGTCGCCTGTTGGTGGCCTCCTGTATTACGTGTCATCACCTCAATTGGGGTTGGTTGCGTTTGCCTTCCCCTTTTGGGTGAAGTGGTCGATAGGCCGTGTTTGCTCGGCATTTTTAGGTTCCGTATGAATGTCTTGTCTTCGTAACGGCGTATGTAGTGACGCAGGACTTTATAGACTGAAGGAAGGTCTAGATGCCTGTTGATAGAGTCGGCATCTAAGTACCAAGCCTCAAGTGTGAGACGCTCTGTCCTTGAGGTACCCCTGCTTAAGACGGCTGCTCCTTGAAAATCAAAACTGTGACCAATTTCCCCGATGTGAGCTGCAAGCTGTGAGTTTGGGTCTAGTCTCCGGGTTGCCAGTTTGTGCTCATGCAGGCGGGTCTGCAATTTCCGTCCGGTTTCCCCAACGTAGTTGCAGTCTCCATCCTTACAACGTATTTGATAGACAACTACTGAGGTTTCAGTGGGTGGCAGTATGTCTTTAGGTTGCATCAAACGGCGACGAATTGTTGCCTGGGGTCGACTTTCGCTTGGCCACCTGTGTCACATCGATTTGACTGGTCGCGTCTTGGAAGGCATGTCAACCGGCTGTCTAATATGACGAGGACATTTATTGTACGTAACACGACTGACCAATTTACAGTGCGTGACCGACCTCATGAAATGTTGGCCGAAATTCTGGAATGCGTTTCCTATTAGGAAGGATTACTTAAGTGTGGTGGTTATAATGATGATCCTACAGCCTAAATCTATAACATTTCGGACTCGCCAGGATGTCAAATTTTGAATGCACTTCTTTTTAGCCTCCTGCAGAAACCACATACGACAAAAAAATGACTACTTATGGAGCATGCATTATTTCTGTTGATTTTCGATGGTCTTATAAATTCAAATATATCTTATAGAAAACACGGACAAAATATGCTTTCGTTTGCTCATTTAAAAGGAAATTACATTGTCTTCATACTTTTTGTCCGAAGAAAGCGTGTATTTAGCTTTTTAAAGAGTTTTCCAATCCCCGAATAATTTTCAGCCTGATCTGCCATTACATCAGCTTCTAGCAATTTCAGTCTACAAGGTACACGCTTACCGCGTAAGTAAAACCATATATCCCTCTATGTCTTTGAGAAGATACCGCATAGAGTTCATGAAAATTTGCAATGGATCCACCCTGTGTTGCGATTTCATGAGGAGCATTAGTAAACGTACATGTGCAGTATTGCATGCATTGACGTCGCACGGTCTTAAAAGTGACATAAGTAGAAACTTATTAGAAACCTAAACACACACTTTCTTCGAGCATAAAATATGAGGACAATGCGATTTTCCCCAAAATATGCAAAAGAAGGCATATTTTGTGCGTGTTTTCTATAAAGTATATTTGAATTTATAAGAGCATTGAAAATCAGCAGCAAAAATGCATGCTACATAAGTAGTCATTTTTAACGAATGTGGTTTCTGCAGGAGGTCAAAAAGAAATGCTTTCAAAATGCTACATCCTGGCGAGTCCGATAAAACGCATTTAAGCATTTTGGCCAACATTTCATGAGATTGGTCACGCACTGTAAGTAAAGTCAACCCGAGCATAAATAAGGGGTATGATGAGTCGATGGTTCTGTGTGAATAGCATCATGTTATACGCAACAAAATAGTGCCCTTTATTCACCCATACTATGAGTTCATACAAAGTATTCTATTTTGATAATTTTCCACTGTTTATACAAATTAGGAAAAAACTTACTTTTCTGGAACCTAGCTGCAAATCCTTGTTTTTGCACTTTAGCATCAGTGACGAGACGCACAGTCATTGTACTGTTCGTTGATCTTATTGGATTGGGTAACCCAACACCGCATAGTCCGACCAGCTTTGGAGAATAGACGGATGGACCGTCGAAGATTTCCAGGTAATCGTATGGGCAATTCTGTCCTCTCTCAAGCTAAGGAGTTAATAATTTAAGTCTCAATATCCACATTGACGATTTCTGCATTTGTGGTTTTGGTTTATCCCAATAACTGACACCAAACAACCAATATAATTTTTTTATCGGCACGTCGTCCGCATAAGTCATTAGAATGTTGTAAAAGTAGTGGCGTATTCATACCCAGTATAAGTTATGAGCCAGTTAGCTTTTATATCAGGCTATGGTTCGTCTTTTGACAGCTCGTTTCTGAGTGATGCTACGTCCATAGTACTCGCTCACGCTAAAACCCTATAGATGTAATGCACAAAATAGACCAGACCTGTCAAACTATCTACGAGCATCTCAAATACATCGGGAAAAACTTCAAAAATGAATTCGATTTTAGATTTGTTCCAATATCTATAGTAGTCTTATAGTTAGTTATGACAACGTGTCATTTCTGCTTCCTCTTTTTGTTTATGAAGCAAAATTATTTGTGCATCACAAAAAAACAAAACAACAAGGTAATTAGGAGTCAGGGTCAATTCCAACATTAGAGCTCTATCCGCAATGATACATAGAGAGCATTTTCACCCTGAACTACTGGAACATGGAAGTGCCATTTACTCAGATGTCAAGTGTAAACAATTGGATTGTGAACTAGAAAAATGTAAAGTGCCCTGCTTTAAAAAGGCGTTACTCTCCAACATAAAATTGTAAGGTTGCGCCTCCTACAACAAGTCCAGAAAAGGTAAGATTATTAGGATGGCAACTTCTTTTATCCGTCATCCTCATCTGACTTTGAACCTGTGGATTTCTGTCTATCCTGGTGGCTAAATGTTTCACGGGAAGCAAAATTTTAAGAAACGTAGCATAAACTGCGGTTAGACTGTCAGACTTTTTATTTTTAAAACAGGGAGATTTCTATGAACTTCCATTAACTCATTGTTCTCGCGTTGTACTGCCGTCATTGAAAACGACGATGACTGCATGCTTAGTCATAGATGTTTCGATAAAGATCGTTTGCATTGGTTTTGACAGCCTCTTAACATTATATAATTATTTCCCAAACACTGTTGTACAGGATGATGTCGTATCAACCAAGCAACGTTTTTATTTTCAACATGAAAATAACTAAATCTTAGCACAACTGGATTTGCGTATGCGGAACGCTAGTTTATTACTGTATGGGGGTTTCAGGTGCGCTTTGCAATACAACGACTTCCATCTTCATGATGGAGATATATTTGGCTACAAAATGCAGTGCAACTACATTATACAGGTAAAAATCTCTGAATAGCCTCTTGGATAACATTTTCGTTGAAGAAGACCCTGAAGCACTGTTTTAGGATTTTGACGAGAATCCTCATCTTGATTTTCTCCCTCGACTCACAATAGCGTTCTGCTGACATATTTTATATGGATAAACCAGCGTAGAATTATGGATCCAATACGAACAGCGAAGTTTCACTGCGAGACATCATCAGTTTGATGGCTGCGCCTTTTGTATGATTTGTCCCACTATGCGGTTATTTTTTGAATTCCGGGCTAGATAACTGAGACCTTGGAATGACAGCTAAATCATTCAAACGATGAATTCCATCTTAGCCTACCAGTCGGTCATGGTGGATTTTAGGGTTTCTAGACTATGAAGATGTCACAGCATCTCGGGTTTACAGAATTCTTAGACTAAACTTGCTGACACTCTGTTCGTAGTGTAACTGGTGACTTCCGAAGAACGATCAGGTCTCCGTAAGCATCGCTTACCAGCTTCTTCGTCTTATCGCCAACGGAAAAAATGTGGGCAACTCTCTTGCCGAAGGCACCTCTCGTCCAACACAACTGTTGATCATACATTGTCCCCTAGAGTATGAACCAAGTTTTCCTTGGCCTTACATGTCCGTTGAGATTGGACATGTGCTTTTACGAGCTCTTTGCATATTGTGAGGGACGTTGGTGTAAGAAACATTAGCTGTGGCGGCATATTTCTGCTGACATCAATAGTTTGGACTTCGTGGATGCGAGATTCTGCGGAGGCAAATCAGTCTGGTGCACAACTCGTTAACGTCGCCAGCCGTCAGCTCTTTGAAAGATAGACAGGCACCATATTGATACACCATTGGTTAGCTTCCCTTTCGCTCAACATGGTCAAATTCTGAGTTAGACTATTGTCGCTTGGAACGTGAATCTGCAGAGCACTGGAATAAACAGTAAGCTGAAAACCACATTCCAACAGTTCTCCAAATACTGCCGAGTATTTGACTCTTTTTTCCTCACCAACTGTTAATTAGAGTCCTGAATGAATACTTAAAACATTTTCCAATTATGCTCAAAATTTATTCGTCCAAACAGCTCCTTAGTGAACGTTAACTTATATGAGGATGATTTACCCCCTTCAAAGTTGCCTAAAATCACGCTTTACCCCCTACGTAAACGATATACGAACAATTCATACATGCAACGGCGGAGTTGCCCTTACCCAACCCAAATGTTGAGGCAGTATTCCGATGACTGAATACGTTGACTTTCGGTTCCTATCGACCATGTAGTTTACTGCAGAATGGTTAATAGGAAGCGCTTGTGAATGCGCATTTTCGAAACAATATGCCTGAGTCTAGAACGAGACGCCGACACGCATGGGATGCATTTACACATAAATAATTTTGATGTATCAGCCGTTGCTACCTCCACCTTGCTAATACAATTTGCGTGCCTTTAGTTTGCACAAACATCAAAGCTTGGCGTTCGTCTGTTTTGCTTGCAGCGTTTTCGTGCCGGCTAACTTGTGTTAAAACTTTCAGTTCGCCTACTGGCTATTAAATGATTCAGAGCTCTGGTTTCTGCAGACCGGTGTCCGTCATGCTCTGCTTTAGCATAGCGATGGAATGCTTATTCAAATAACTTTGAGAAGTATGAAATAAAAATCGGGAAAGTTCCGAATAAGGCATGTAGATACAGCCCTTCCAAAGAAGGCTATATTTATTTCCTTATATAATTCATTAGCAGATTGAAATTTGAGTAGTCATCCACGCCTGTCTGTCCCCTATTTGTGGTGGATGATATTCTCAGTCCCATCGTAGTTAGAGATGACACATCTACCGGCGTCAGCCGTTAGTACTTTGAAAGATAGACTAAGCACCATATTGGTACACCATTGGTTAGCCTCAATTTGCTTAACACGGCCAACTTCTGCGTTAGACTGTCGTCACTTGCAACGTGAATCTGTAAAACACTGAAATAAACAGTGCGCTGAAAACCACCTTCCAACATCCCCCCCAATTACTGCCGAGTATTTGACTTGCTTTTTCTCAGCAATTGTTGATTAGAGTCCTGAATTAATACCCGAAGCATTCCCCATTTTTGCTTAAAGGTTATTCGTCCACAGAGATCCTTAATGTCTGTCAACTTATATGAGGACCGTCGATCGCCTTTGGAATCTGCTTTCTGTCCAATTGGAAGCCTTATTTGTACGGAGAAAAGTATATGAGAATACGACGCCTCCCACTAAAGAATAGGAGCTACGTCCTAGGTTTTTTGAGGCCAGGCTGAATAGGTTATTTTCAAAAGGCATCACCTGAAATTAACAGATATAGGCCTCAGGTCTTGTGCAGTTATGCTCTACACATAGGTCTACAGATCTGTAGCAAAATAATTCATAAGACAAAAGAACAGGAGGCGGTGAACGAGAAGGGTTCAGAAGAGGTCTGAAGCCTCGAGTATTTACTTCGACTACCCATCGTCAAAGACTGCGAATTCAGGCGCCCAGCTCTCCTTATACGGCGCAATCGAACATCTGCCGGTGAACGCGCCCTCTTTTTTGTTATGCCACCCGGAAATCGCACTTTCATTTCAGCTAATATTTCGCAACTCATCTTAGAGGAACAATTATCTGAAGCGACATAAACATGTGCTCGGTGAAGTAATGCAGTTCCTACTTACTGAACACGAACACAAAGGATTAATCTTTAATATTCTATTAATGCTGGTTGTACTGGCCATGTTGGCACTTACATCGAAACTGTAGAATGTAAGGAGAACTGCAAATCCAACAGGAACTTCAATCCTCCATGTGCACTCTCGGTTTGGCGGATAGTGGTTGGGGTAACCAGGGCTAGAGAAGATTCCATCGTCCGCTTGCATGATGTCGCCACAAACAACTAGTATAAAAAATTAACCACGATGAGTCCCGATTACAAGCATTTTTTTCCTTTGAATAAGCAATATGCAGTTGTCTTTGCAAGTCTTATATCAAATATCTCCAATCCGCATATTTCCACTTATTACATAAAATTATATAATGTGTAGTAATTTTCCCGAAAATACAGTTCTAATTCCCGAACGTACATTGTTACTCATAGATCTTAAGTAGAGCTTTTAGTTCCAAATGTATTTCATTAGATAAAAGAACCTTATTCATACCCGCAAATTCGGCCATTGGTTCGAGTATAAGAAACCCCTTTGTTTCAAGTAAACTTCCCCGGTGCTTCAGTGGGCTAAAATTTACCTATCCGCGTAAAATATGCAATAAAAGGTATCATGCAGCATTTGGATGTTGGGAATTGTAATTGATATAGCCTGTGATTTTTCAGTTGTAGACTCTAAGTGGTCGTTTGATAAAAACTTGAACTAACTTTCATATTCACGGAAAATTGTAAAAAATTTACGTTTATGATCAATTGTCTCCTTCTAACTCCATAATTATGATATTCTGTTTGCATCCACATTTGAAAACCAAGGCTGCAGGTTATGACCTTTCCCACATATATTTGCACAGGTAAAGCAGGAGACAGACACCGACTCATTGGCTCTGAGGTGAGTAAACATCGGTGGCGATTCGGATGTCATGGACAGACAAATGTCTCTATAGATAAAGTTCCCCAGGATATACCAGTGGTAGGTATCTATCGAGGGGCTGACTGATTAAGAGAGCCTAGTTTCGGCTTTATCCTGCCTTCAATAAACAAATCAGTTACCTGACGCCTATTTGCGACACCACACTATACTACGAACTCAACTTTGAACACGATCGGCTATTTGGATGGGGAAGAGGTCGTCCTCACTATTCCATGCAACATCTACAATGCCAACTAGCTTCTTAACACATTTGCAAATACTGAGCGGCGAAAATAACGCACGACTGCGTGTCCCAAATCATCATGTGTACGCTAGAATCTAAGCACAAGCGAGAAAGCTATAAAAATTGCATATTGGGCGTCTGTCCATTAGAGGACCAGTAAGATTCTATGGAGGCCAGACACTCTTCCGACTCATACATTAATTGGCGTATTTGCTTTGACACTGTGCATAAAGTTCTAAAAGACGTCTCTTTTTTAGCCGTGAGAAGTGGAGACACATGTCCGATGTCATGAATACACCGGAAACTGGCCATGAATTAGACTGAGACAAAACTCACTATGTTGACGTTATCCATCTAAGATTGACCGAGAATTTAGAGAGGTCGTACATTCTGACGAATCAACGCAAGAGTAAATTTTGAGTGGTTCATTGGAACACGGAAACAGGAAGACAGTAGGGCAAATACCCGGAAGGCAGTGGGCAGGCGATCATATCCACGTCCAATGGTCAAAAACGTCGCAAATGTTTGTATGTATATTTTGTGGCATTAAAAAGGCAAATAAGGCAGGTGCAGTCCCGATCTAGGAACCTTGCTTCAGCCCAGCAATTTCTTTTTTCATCTTTTTGGTGACGTTTTTTGCCATTATTATTGGCATCCACTAATACAATTAAATTGCTCATAACTCTCATCTATACATACAAGAAGGGATACCTCATGAAATGTCAATTGAAATTCAGAAATTCGTTCTTATTTCGGAAAGATTAATTAAGTGGTTTGTAAAACTCATCATCCCGCAGCACAATTCTATAATAATTCAGCTATCGCAAGAAGCCGACTTTCGGCTTAAATAACTTCTTTCTTGTTGCATGTAAAAACTATACTCTGTAAAAGATAATTAACTTCAGTATGTAGTTTTCTCACTGATTTTCGATGTCCTTGAAAATTTAATTATATTTCACAGGAAACCTGCATAAGATACCTATTATTTTGTTCGGTTGATGGACGATTACGTCTATTCCAAATTTATAGTCATAGGAAGGGTGTAAATCGGTTTTAAATAATTTCTAATTGTGAGATTTATTAATACCGTGGAGTGGCCCTTCATAAAATGTCATGTCTCTGCCTTTACCATTGTGGCTCGTAAAGTTAACACCATGGCTCTAATCCACTGCTAAATTTTATGAATCTGTGTGATAGAGAAATATACATATATGGTTTTCCGTACGGGAAAAATATACGGCTTACAATTTGGAAAGCCTGAACGGTTTTGAAAACCAAATTATACCCTTCCTACGGGTATAAAATTGAGAACGGACTTAATTTTCTACCAAAAAAAGAATGAATATATTATGCATGTTTCCTGTGAAATATAATTAAATTTTCAAGGGTATCAAAAACCACTGAGAAAAATACATGCGAAAGTAGTCATTTTTTACAGAATATAGTTTTTGCATGCAGCTGGAAAGAAGTTAAGGCGAAAGCCGGCTTCCTGAGAAAGCCGAATAATTATAGAATTATGCTGCGGGATGAC
Source organism: Spirometra erinaceieuropaei (assembly GCA_902702965.1). Lineage (NCBI taxonomy): Eukaryota > Metazoa > Platyhelminthes > Cestoda > Diphyllobothriidea > Diphyllobothriidae > Spirometra > Spirometra erinaceieuropaei. The sequence goes on from CACRXP010000127.1 coordinate 582,552, forward strand.
TAGTTTTACAAACCCACTTAATTAGTCTTTTCGAAACCAAAACGCATTTCCGAATTTCAGTTGACATTTCACGAGTTAACCCACTTAAATTATTTTCTTTTAATCACCAAATGTTGCAACACTTTCTGGTTTGCTGTCAGTCGGCGAGACTCAAAGCGTCAGTCCATCCCTTTTAGAACAAAATCAGTAGAAGCTGTTTTCTCTGGATTTCAATCTGGCAGTCATATGAATAAGGGGTCTTCCAAGGTACCGACCGTCTGGAAGATTCCAGAAAATGCCTTGTAAAGGGCTTCGAAATTTCTGTGTCATCTGCCAACCTTCGCCAACATCTAATCTTTGATTCTTAACCTGGGCGCGCGCTCACCTTGATATGTGGCAATAAAACCAGTACTAGGTTGACCTGCAGACTTGGCGTATTCGATCAGCATTCTTGAGGTGGACGAAACCAGCCTCTTCGGAAGACTGTTTCCGCAGTAACGACCTGGAAAATATGAAAATTAGGAGTAGAATGTAAAGTCGCCAATGTGGCATGGAAACATAATTGAAAGCGATTAAAAATCCTTTAGCCTCCCATAACTTCGCAACTGTAAACGAAAGTTTTATTTCCATTCATGTACACTTATGAAACATTAACTGTTAAGTGGATATTTGTCGCGTCAGTATGGTAAGAAAAAATAAACATTCCCTACCATTTTCGACAAACTGTATGTCGTTTGGCAGTCACTGAAGGAAAAGCCGGCAAAAAACGTTCATTTCTTGCACATTACATTTTTCACCAAAATTATGCAATGGGGTGCTTCAAACGTTGTCTAGCCAACACTGTAAACGCCGCTAAATCGCTGCTATGATCATTGGAAACATAACTGCGTTTTCATACTGCAGAGTAGATTAGAGTGAATATGTTGGCGAATGCAAACATCACGTGAACGAGCAAATTACGCTAAGACGAGTATATGGACAATAAATTAGACAGAAAATATCTACATTACCTGGCTTACCTCAAGATAACCATGGGACACAATTGAAAGCAGTTCGATCGTCGCTACTGACGATTTGTATCTGGTGTTCCACAGCCAGGCGAGAGCAGGCGCAGTAAATTAGTTCATAGTGACAATGGACTTACGCGGCATCTACGGCACTTCCTCCTCCCCCATCTATACCTGGTGTGAAGACGGAGGCAAGCAAACCGTAGACGGACGAGAGCGCAGGTTGATTACACGATCGAGCCGCACCTTAACGTTCCACCCCGCAACCCCTGGTCCAGACAGCAAATTACCGGAATTTTAAACAACACCGATGGGAAGGACCGCAGGGGTCCTAGCGTGCGCGACATCTCAGGGCAACTGGACCTGCGACCGCATCTCGAAATTTGCTATTTTGCGCATTCCGATAACGCAAGAAGCCCCTTGCTGCTCCTGCGCATTCACCGTGTGGTCGGTGTGGGGAGCATAGTCACAGGATATATCACATACGCCGGGGTGTTACCTTTTAAATGGGCTTTGTTTGAGCTCCAGGAAAAAAAAACGTACTCGATAAAAACGCCTAATTATATAATATAATTTATCCCAATGTTTGATGGTCTCATGAATTTAACGTAAATTAAAGAGTACCTGCACAAACATGTTCATTTTTGGTAATTTGGTCTTTTATAGGTGTACGGCAACCTGTATACACAAGACAGTGCTATATTTGGGTTTTAAACATTTAATAATATGCTTTTTTAGGCCGTATAATGTCAGTAAAGACCGTAATATATCTGTTTACGTATTGGTGCTGCTTGTGAAGTATACAACATGGTCCACATTCTCTTAGTTTGAGTATAAATTTTTGTCCCGTTCAGAATTATTTGCGAATTGATTGCAGTTTATAAAACCGAACAATTTCCCTTTATTCGTTAATTACTTAAAGGCGTAATTTAATGCCAATTTACTGCGAGACATCATATTTTTGAGCACATCTATAAAATACAGTGAAATCCTTATAATGACAATAAGGCCAATAAGAGATAAAACATTTTGTCTACACAGTTGTTCTTTATTCTAAAATAATACTGCACTGTGGTCTGTTTTGCAATCCTGCCTGAGTAATCCCTTCTGGTCGAAAATTCAGTTCAGAATTTCTGTTCATGCGTCATAAAATGGACCAACCGTTGTGAGATAAAAAGCAAACCGCGCAATATTGCTGGTGTGACGGATTCCATCCCGGGCCAAGCTTGCCGGAGTACCGATACTCGCGTATGTGGAGAGATGTTAAGGAGGCTGCTGATGCCTGTTTACAAGTGTCAGTAAACAGATGACTGCGGGGATACTGAAGGAAAATTCGCAGGCCCCATAACGGCCGTTTTCGTCAAAATCACTGCTTCTGCTACGGCCGACGGCGATTATGATCTAACTCAAAATTTCCTACTAGCACTTTACTGCCACCGGCCGGTCGATTGGAATTCACTGATTTATGCGGACTACCGAAAATTGTTCAAGCCTGCACTAGTCATGTTCTGCGCATAGAGGCGTCATTGACAATCAACACCACAATGGTATTCCTCCTTTTGAAGTCCCAAATTTCTTTGTCTATAGAGCCTTATATATTTTAAGAACTCACATTATTTACTTACGTTCCGGAACACCTAAACAAATTTATATTCGCTGCACAGAACTGTTCAGGCCGAACTGTTAATACGGATATACAAAATGGGCTTCCTACCGGAATCTCAACGTCTAGGATCGTTGTTGCAGACCTTTGGCTGTTCAACTCAATGCTGGAAGAGTTCACATAGTGTGCAACTTGAAAAGGGACTCCATAAATGCTAAAGGGCTGTCCCGCCAAAAAAATTTGGATGGGGACCCTCGACTACATTTTGTGTTTTCAAAGTGAAACACACCGGTTTTAATCCTTATGATTTCCTTAGACGATTTGTACTACCAAAGCGCTTAATCTTAAACGTGTTTTAATAGAGAAAACTGCAAATTTACATGACGATAATAATGTGGACTTGAAGCTGTCCATGTGAAACGCTTCTCGGTTTAAAAATGGAACCATGAATTCTCGCGTTTAACCTTCAGTGACGCGATTTCTCCTTTTTATTCATGCGCGGATGAAGAAACCGGGACGTCTATATCCCCAGCTTTTAACAAATACTCGCCCAAAATTTAGCACTGACTAGCTATTTGCTAGCCTAGATCTGTAGGGCACATTAAGCAACATAATACTGACATATTATCTTTTAACAACGGATAAGAATGATTAAAACGCATTATCGGAGATTAATTGGCAGCACAAATCTTCCTAACTTACCAATCACAGGCGATCCAGAATAATATCCATCCCTCACTTCAACATACTCACTGAGGCAGGAAGAACTATGAGTTGGTTTCTGTTTAGCATTTTGCGACAGATTTGTTGGCGGAAGCATATCCATATGCGTGAAAGTCAGTTGAATGCGTTCCCCACTGGCTGCTATGATTCTCCAACGGCAGAAGAGTGGATCTGAAGTTTCGGATTGCAAAGGTGAGGACTGAGCGTGGCCTTGGAAGGGAGGTGTTTGCGTCGAAACGTCTGATTTGTGTCTCCCATTGCTGGCCTCTGCACTCGATAGGGATGTCTGCACATTTGGGGCCGCAAAAGTGGCCGAGTTATCCAGGAACGTCTGCCCACAAGCTAAAAAAGTAAATGTAAGAGTTAGGCGTATTTGAATGACTCAGTGTATTTTTACATTCTGTTTCCTTAGGTAGAAAGTTAGGCAAGTTAAGTGTTTTTGAACAGTTAAGTACACAGAGATGAAGACGATGTTTTTAAATGAAGGAGTGGTTTTAGTGTTCAGGAATGGATTTCAGGTCGAACGCAATTATACATGTGCGTAGTCGGCTCCGTGGCTGCAGATTTTCCTGAGCGATATCAGTTTTGCACTGTTACCCTTAATTTCATGCTATAAACTTGCGTCCAATTGCCTGTAACTTTTTAACTACAATGGCCTAAACGAATTTTTGACGTTCTTCACAAATTAGCATGAAACACGAGTAGGAAGTACTCTGAATGGTAATCCCACAAGGCAGTGTTCAGAAACCTTTAAGGCAGGCCTCTCCTTCCAGCGGAAATTTTCTTCCGCCTCAGGGAATTTTTAGAAAATAGAAAATGCCTTGAACGCATTACAGCGACTTGTGCGCAACAGTGGGCAACAATAACCAGAAACATCACAACAAGGTATGCAGAAAAGCAAGCCTCACCAAGTGCTGGAGTAATAAATTGTGCTTTCCGTTTAAGGCAAATTTCAAAACAAATTTTGACTACTATGAACATCTGGTAATCGACATTTTGTTTTGACTTCACTTAACATCTGATCGGCATTCCACACCGGTTATGCAAAAGCGCTGCTCTGGCGCTTTTCTAAACACAAGTTCAAGGCATTGGAAGTCACTGAGTAAAGACCGCCTGCAGTGAAACACAAGGCGGTAAGTGCATGCAAAAGAGAAGGCTCGTGCAGTACAGTCAGTTTCGCGGAAAAATTTTCCCGGTTCTGGTGGCAGACAAGATGAAACTTACAGGGACAGCTGTAGAGCTTATTCATCTGTCTCGCATCACCCGCACTGGGCTTGGGGAGGTGACCAATTTTTGGGCGTGGGCAGCATTGCCGGGGTCTTAGCGTTTCAGTCGCACCCGGCTTGGCAAACAAATTCCTGGCGTAGTGCATTATCGAGTCGTAGTCATAGGGTTCGCCAAGGGAATCTATCTCGTACTGATCCTTTTTATCGAAGTTATACAGCCTGTCGTTTCTGATGTTCTCAGTTAAAATCTCCACGTAGGCTGTTGTTTGGAAGGAAACGGAAAAAAACGATCGTTAAATACATTATTGTTTCTCCGACATGAATGGTGTTAACTGTCGTCAAATGATTATTCTTGGTCGACTTACAGAATAACGGCTATTAATGAACTAAAAAATGGCATTTCTTTTTATTGTGGAAGGGCTCACCACACTGGCTATGCTGGAGCCTTAAAAGAGGGTCTAACGCACACTTACTAATCTCAAAAAGAAAGCGATTTACATAAACTCAGCTGTCTACTTTCCTATGAAGACAAAGCGGCAATAGAAAATTGTGACGCAAGAATAAAAAACGAAATATGACAGATTCAGATTTGTAATTTACTAACGGTACTTTATACTTTACAATTGACGACAACGTTGCACTTAAATTACAAGAACTCACCATCACGATCCGGTCGACTTTGCTCGTGCCAAAACCCCATAGCATGCCCCAGCTCATGTACGACTGTTCTGACACTCTCACAAGAGGGTGCGATAGAAATAGTTTGCGGTCGGTTCTCGTTTTGACGGCCGACGTTAGAACAGCACCTGAGTTCGATTGGAAATAAACTAGGTTAGTTTATTATGGAGTTTGTCGCATTTGCCGCCTAAAAATTACAAAGGCCAACTCTCTAGACCGTAAACAGCGTGAATTTAATTTTTGTGGACAATTTTATCGACTTCATATTTGGTGCACATTACTCCTCGAAATACCATACAAGCTGAAGTATTGTTAAATGAGAAAGGCGCCAGTTTAGTTGGGTGTGCAGATCCATTTAAGCAAAGAACGCAGTCGTTGGCTTCTTGCGTTTATCCATTCAAACTTAGCTCAGGGTCCCCTCCAAAATCCATGTAACCGAAAGTCAAATCCAATCTACTCGGTTTTAAGAGGGACAGCCGACATACCATACGTATATTAATACCAACTTGGAGCTTGCCAATGGTGAGCATTTAAATGAATTATCAAACAAACCTGCAATTTAAAAAGAAGACGGGCTCACCGGAACAGGTTAATTTAGATGCTGGCGTTTCGAAGAGCTTGGTTGGCTCTCCATTGTCCATGAAACCCACTGACACCGCCACGGCTCGTTTTTACGGTCTACCGAAAGAACACAAGGTAAATATCCCACTCACGCCAATCGTATCCCTTCGCGGCACTCCGACGTACGGTTTGGCAAAATGGTAGTTCGGTCGTCTTACGTTTTTGGCCAAAGGCTCACCAACAACAGTAGCATCTGTAAACCACTTCCTCGGGCGCAGAAATTGTTAGATGTTAGAGCCAGACGAATCCACAGTATCATTTGATGTCGTTTCGCTCTTCGCATCCGTCCCAAGGCAACTAGCCATAGACGTTGTGAACTAACTACTGGCAGAGCGCTATGAGGAAAGGGCTCAAGCCCTAAAGTCTGGACATCTGGTTGAGCTTCTGCGATACTGCCTCATGACCTATTTCACCTTTGGTGGAAAAATGTACAAACAAATAAGAGGCACTCCTATGGGCTGCCCTCTATCAGGCCTAATCGCTGAAGTAGATCTCCAACGGATAGAACACTTGTTGTTCATCAATTATCAACCAAAGTTCTGCACTCGCCATGTCGATGACACCTTCGTCGTTGTTAAAACAACTGACATCGAGCTCTTAAAGGAACTACTGAACTCGGTTGACCCAGATATCCAATTTACGATGGAAGCAGAAACGAACAATCAACTGCCATTCCTCGACGTGCTTGTGCGCCGGTATACAACTGGACAACTGCAAACCACAGTATTCCGGAAATCCACCGACACGAGACAGATCCTCCACTTCGAAAGCAACCATCCTCTGTCTCACAAACGTAACTGTGTCCGCACTCTATGCTAGAGAATCGAAACACACTGCAACACGCCAGAAGATAAAAGAGCCAAACGAAAGTATCTCCAGAACCTTTTTGCAGTCAATGGTTATCCCAGACATTTTATTGAGAGAAGCAGACGTCGGGCGTACAGACGACGTCCAAATGAGCAACAACCTGAAGTCTGGAGGGCCATTCCCTACGTTAAAGGGGTATCTGAAGCGGTCTCTCGCTTGTTCCAACCTGCCAGAATAGGCATAGCCCACAGACCCCAGGCAGCAATTCGACGTCGTCTGATGCAACCTAAGGACCCATTGCCACCCGCCGAAACTTCAGCAGTTATTTACAAAATAAACTGCAATGAGGGCGACTGCAATTATGTGGGAGAAACCGGGCGGAAAAGGCAGACTCGCCTACAAGAGCACAAATCGGCTACTCGGAGGTTAGGCCCCAACTCTTAACTAGCAACACACGTTGGACAAACGGGACATACTTTCGATTTCCAGCGAGCTGCAATCATAGGCCGGGGCAACACAAAAGCAGAATGGCTAACTCTAGAGGCGTGGAACTCTGATGTCCACTCCATCAACAGGCATCTGGACCTTCCTGCAGCTTACACAGTCCTACGTCATCACAACCGTAGAGCTCAGGACCAAACAACCACACCGGTTTTAAGAAGGCCATATGGAGAGAGCCGGACGGCGCGTTTACTCTGCGAAAAAGAACAAGAACCGCCAGACCGGCCACCCGACACTGGTTCAATCACCTCCTCCCCCAACAGAGTGGTGACTCACAAAGCACGCAGACAAAACGCCCGTCAACCATCCCCCGAGAGGCCGTGACAGCGAGAGGAGAGAGAAATCGATCAGCACGAGGCCGAACAACGTGAAACGCCACTTGGGATTTCTAGTCGATTACGTGAATTTTACGCTTTGACAACGGTGAGCCGAATATGCTCTTCCAAACATCAGCAACTAAATATACCTGTTCCGGTGAGCCCATCTTCTTCTTCAAATAATCAGCCCGGATCTCTCAACTTTGCCAATCTGAACAAACCTGCATTTGACACGACTTCTAATATCTTTGCTTCAACTGCCTTCCCAAAAAGAATGAAATCTAGCAAAGATTGTGGTCACATAAGAAAGTAAATGCGGTGGATAAGATGGCAAATTGACTAACCCAGACACTTACGGTTGTTTCGGAGTACATGAGAACATTTTAGGAACCGTTGTCGCACATTTGCAAATTCTTACTAGTCTAACGTCTGTGGTTGGTACACGAACCACTTATTTAATTGAATATGGAATAGTCTGCGTAGGTAAACCAGCAGAACAATATTGTTGACTTTGCTATGACAACAACTGGAGCGTTTGAAGGATCGCATTGAGTGCCTCCTCAGACGCTTAGCAAATCTGCGGGAGGTAGTTCCTTTAATGCGAAAATGTGCTATAAGTTACTAAACTTACGATAAACACTTCGACGCCTTCGTATAAGGGTCATTACGAAAAATTTCAAATGCAGGATGCCTGAGGTCTACTAAGCTGTCACCTGTTCATAAAACATCACAGCCGAAGCCGATACGCAGCTGTGTCTATAATTCTGCATTGAAGTGACAATCAGCGCACGAAATCTAATACAACTTAAAGCGTCAATGACAACACACAAGGGTTGCCTTTCTCCCATCTAAGTAACACTATAACTTGGAACATCAAAGTGGACGACTATCTGTTAGTTTGGACTTCCTTATTTAAGCCAACATTTGTTAGGTTGAAACATTCAAACTGGGATCATTTCAACATACCCACATCTCGGACCTTGGGATGCATAGGGCTGTCCATCTCATCAAATAAGCTAACGACAACGAATGTAGGCATCACGGTGTGAAGCCTGTTTCATTATGGCTGCCATCCTGACAACTTTAGTCAACGGCATGGAGACCCCGATAATTCACAAAACGCATTGAAAAAACACGACCACTGCCCACAACGCTATCTCCGAAGGATATATAAGGCGAAGTAGCAGGACCAGATGATGGACACATGCGCTGAGCATTTGTTTAGCAATAAGAGACATTCGGCAAGAAAGGAGCGGATTTATCAGAGAGGTGGCTGATGGAGGCATAGCAGAATGATTTCCGGACGAGGCGACGAAACCGCACTGCATATCATCACTGGTAGGTTGCCGTGAAAGTCTTATTACTTATGAAACTACCAAAGGAAAGGTAGCAGAACAAACCGACATGTTAGCAGGTATTACCGCCAAAACGTCACGACAGGTGTCAGTGTCGTGGTCTAATTCCACCAACATTCAACGTCAGTTAGTGTGCCACTACTGTCAATATGTATTTAAGGTAGATCCTCGTCTTGCTGGTCACCGGAACAGAAACACGTTTTACCCATCCACTACATATTCAAACACTAACAGCATCAGCAATTATACTTAAACCGCTCAGCATAGATCTTATTACTAACCATATCCCAAACGCCTTCATGTTTTCAGACGACACCCACTACAAAAAAATATGAAAAGAAAAAACATATGACCCCTCTTTTTTATCCGCATAGCGTCCGTGTGCTTCCGTAACACATCGGTCTGATCGATCATCTGTTTTTCTAGGTCAGCATGATTGAAAGCTCGGTTGCTAGAACTTCGAAGAACGCCCATCATTCGCGTTGCCTGTACCACTGCACTCGGCCTATTCTATACTGGGTACATACACAATACGCATCGTTGCATATTGCTCAAACTCAGAGTACTTCCGAATGTTACACATAGCACTGGAGTTTTCGGTCACATTTGCACACATCCGATCAATCCATAACTAACAATCTCTTCTGTACTTTTGAACGGCCGCATGATATACGGCTGACGGACATCCTATACTACGCAAACCACAGTGCTGCTATCACAGCCGTCGAGAAACTAGTTAGGGTGGTAGTTAGGAAAATGTAAGGGCACTATGATGGATCCCTGCTAACGGAGAACTACCAGAAGGATGACCTAAATATGTCTGGCGGTACTGACTGCTTAGTAGCTACCTTCCACTTCATCTTATGTAGCCATGTAGCTAAGAAACAGTGCATTCTCGACAGCAGTGCTGTTTGTAATGTGCGCCCGAACTCTAGAAGGCCCCGCGACGAGGACGCCTCCATGCCGAGCGATACCACTGCACTTTTCGTGTTGCACTTCTATCATATCATTGTTGACTTATCGCAAATATAGGCAGAAAATGCGTGTTGGCTCGTCGTTACCATTTGCGGCTATTGTCATTTCCTAGTAAGGTAATACATCGAAACATGAAAAATTGATAAGTCGACATGCAAATGAGTTCATATTTTGTTGCCGGCTTTCGACCCATTTGGCTATCACACTAGGTGCTCACTAATAATGCTGAGCTGATGATGAGGCTGCCGTTCGACAGAGCTGAGACATGAATTAAGAACATCGTGCTATTTTCCCTCAAGCTTGTACATCTTAATTTATTTTAAATTTAGGCGCTTGAGCTGGCCAGGAAGTTTCCAGTCAGGGCGAGATATCTGATCTACACGCCTCAGCCTTTGTAGTGACAAAGGATGCATGCCAATTTTAACTAAACCAGATTATGCCTCTAGTTTAAACGGGGCGCTTTATACTTCATGCCGTCTCCATATGATTTCCATATGTTACAAATTGGAAGTATGTTGGTTCCGCAGACACGCTGCTTGAAGATGGGGGCATTCCACATGAATCTAGTTTCGGGGCTTCCCAGCAAATAAGTAACAGTTGTTTACGCATTTGCAGTCATGAAAGGAATAAAACACTTGCCCGCATTTTTCAACCGTGAAAATAAGGTACGATTGGTGATGGGGTTCTCGTTCGACGAAAGTGACGCATGTGACGTTCTCCCAAATGCGCATTGCAGCCAAGATGATCGACATTGAGGAGCCTAGGAGAGATAGCAACGCAATAAGTAAATACTTTACATCAGTCGTCGATAATGTAGATGGCTCAAAAATTTCGTTTTCCTGACAGGAGATCCAAAAGACCATTTGTCGTTGGTAGTTAATGTTCACTAGAAGACATTGCCGCATAGTCTCGCTAAACAATGACTGGTTTTACAAATAACGACGTACATTGTATCTGATTTTAATTAATGCAAATGAACCTTTCGGTGGAACTCCATTCATTGATGGTAACTATTAGTTTTGTGGCCATACATGTCAACAATTTGTGTCACTTAGCAGGACAAAGTGTCTGCCATTTTCTATCGTTGTACTGCGAGCAATCACCAACAGCCATGCAAAATCCCACAATAATTATTAAGTACAAATGAGTAGCACGCATATGTGTTATTATAGTTATTAGAGATTTAGAAAGCTAGTATAGCATTTCTTTTCCGACAATGAGCGCGTTCGATTGAGCACATATATGGTGATCAGATTGCCACCATATCCCTAAATCAAGTGTTTTAAAAAACCCAGATCACTTAACGTTACTGACGATTAACGCTGCCCTCGTTTGCACCACTCCATACTGCCTATCGTCTTCTTTCGAACAAATGGAAATAATTAGGTAATGCAATGCTGGCGAGAGATATCTTCATATACAGCCGGAATCTGTCAGTGCATCTGAAGATATGTCATTTTGGGCTGAGGTTTTCCTGAAGGATGTTCTAGCAGTGTTAACGCTGTTCGCACTGTTTTCTATTCCTCATTAAAAGGACGACAACGCCATATTGAGATTACTGTGAATGTGGACTTCTAAAAAGATAGCTTGTGACATCGTCGGGTTTATTCCTAGTCGGCAACAATGCTTTATTTAATGAAGCAGTTGCAAAACGGCTCAGAGATCTGTAAAGAAAACAGGATAATGTGCAGATGGTTTTTGAGTGATCGACCTTTATGATTTAAGGTTAACCTTCACTGTGTGGAACCAAACCTGTTAACGAAATAAAAACTTCTTTCACAACACAACAATCGAAATTGGATTGTTGACTATGGCTAGTAGAGGGGATCTGTATTCTTCCACAACCCGTGGCGGACATTGTAAACGGTAAGATTCGGAGACTTTTAATTTGTTTTTGTTGACATGCAACCGTTGCTTCGATCTATCGCACACATATACACACGTGTATTTGCCATTGTGCGAGAGCGCCATAACCTAAATTATAACTCCGCTTATTCTACTCCAATAAATCAGTTTAGCAAAATCTTAACTAGAAAATTTACTTGGCATCTTCAACAAACTTACTGGAAAATAGCGGCTCTATTTCATACGGAATTATTCCAGACGGCCAGAGATGCGATTTTCGAGATGTGGCGGCTCGTCGGCTACGCTGTTTTGTATCATCCGAAGTAGGGCCCTCAACATCTAGGGTATTCTGCGACCTGGTCTGCAATTCCTGTTCCGCCATAGTTCCTGTTTTCGGAATAGCTTGATTTTGTCTATGCCAAAAAGGTTGCAGAGGGGAGAGCATATATACAGAAACGTCAATTATATTTTTGAGTTAGAATGAATGTGATTGCTATTGAGACATCAACTGCTGCCGAAATGCTTATTTTCTTAACTTCTAAATGGTCTGGCACGAATTCATTGCACCCTGTACATAATACAAAACCAAACGCAAGGTTCACGACTGCCGCCAGCGACGCCGTCCTTGCATCAATAAATATTTAATTGTTGCCGCATAATTTACACAGTACTGAGTTCTATTTTGGAGGCATTTGAGTAGAGCAGACCTAGGTAGGCCACTTCAGTAAGGACTCTACTAACGACTGTTAGAAACCGTCAGTTCTCGAGGTATTGCATGCGCTTTTTGTGCTCTGATCAGATGCTATCCTGCGCATTCCATCCTATAAGGATTTGTGTAGAACTGGCTCATATGGGAAGGTCCTAATTATTCCTAACATTGATATTTCGATTCCTTTCCATCTGGCTGGTTTCAGAAAATTATGTGTTCGTCTGATGCTCTTTGCCTGCATGCGCAAATCTAATATTCCTATATAACAGACGAAATTTGCCAAACGACGAATGTTATTGCGTGGCGTTCAGGAAATATGGAGTATGCCACACACATCCACCGACAGCGATCGAATTGGTAAACACGCCGTTCGTATAGAAAGCTTAAAACGGACCCACGCAAACGAACAAATACTCGAAACTTAGTTTATGTGTATGGTTGAAATCGACGTTATATATATATATACATATATATGCATATATATGTATATATGTATATATATGTATATATATGTATATATATATATATTTACATTTACCCCAACTTATGCTTCATTAGAAATCCTTACGTTTACAAGTTACGTCATGTTTACTATGGAAATCGATTGCTGAGTCATCAACTGAGTGCAGCGCTTGATTGCTGTTGACGTAGTCATACTTTGAAATCCTTACCATCACGCCAGACTCTGAAATGGTGTCGTCACACGTCTAACCAGCTAATCGTTTATTAAAAGTGCTTTTGCTTTCATAAATAATTTTAAAAATGTCAGGCATTGATGACGCATTACTGCATACATCGTCCTGATAAGATGATGCTAAGGCAATAGACTACTGTGGTTACTTGGATAGTTGAGTTGTTTTCTGCTGACTGGATTGTTGTAAGTTGTATGGTAATGAAGACTAAGCAGTGTTTCCAGTGTTGGCAGACTGCATTTAATTGTATCCGGAAAATTGCTGCATTTTACGATCGAAGTACTTACTTAAGTAACATCTCAAAAATGTTTTTGAGTCGTTTTAGGGTTGCAGGTGGATATGTAATAAATGGGTGTACCTGTGAAACGTGATTGCGAAAAGCTCTTTCTCATGGCCAATGGTCAAGAGAGTCACTCGGCATTAAACATATCATGTTAAAATGCCGATAAAGCATTTTCTACTGACCCGTGTTTGCTACAATGGGAGTGGCTAACGGACATTCTAAAATCCATGTACCCTACATACTCGCTATCTACGCGCAGCCGCCTACTTGCACCAGTTCAAACGGCAGCTCACACATTAAGCGACCTGACAAAAGAGCCTACTTTCCAGATGGTCTCCCTAAAAATTTTGAATGGTCTCCTTTTGGGTAGTCTGACCCCCATAGCCACCCAGTCCTTGCCTAATCTGTCATCATGGCGAGTAGAATTAATCCGGTTTAACTTGCAAAAAACTACCACGCGTCGCCTCACAGCCAACCTGCTGGACTTGCACTTATTTCCTTCTAAATAAAAGTTTATCAGCATAAAAACAGGGTATTGGACTACCTGTTTTCCATCTCATTTTGCGATTCAGAATAAATGGTATTCATTGGGCCCTGAGGATTATCCCACGCGACAGGGAACAGATCGGCTGCTTGTTGAGGAGTATTCGCTGATGGCAAAGTCATCTTCTCTTTGCTGGAGTCGATGAGGAGTCGGATCGTGTTCGACACATGGGTGCTGACTTCAAAAACGGCCGATAGGCCGAAGAAGATAAGCAGGCCAGAGTGCATGACTTCACAACTTCACAAAATCTGAACTCTATGTTGCGGATAAGAAGACCCTTTGAGTTCTGTGGAATTGGAACACTTTTGAATATATCCAGATCCATATTATATAGTCAGAAAATACGACCACTATCCAATAGGCGCTTGCGCATTGCACAGACTGTTTGGACATGCAATGGAGAATAGTGAATTGAAAGCTGGTTGGTCAATTTGCACTATAAAAACCGCAGTAGGCTAGTAAGCTTTAATTCACTCTGCGATCAGTCTAAGCCTTCAAGATAAACTATCAGAAGTTTTATCTCTGGAAAATTTAGAAATATAATGTTCGCATCTTAATAAAGCCCCTCGTTTGCAAAATGCATAGCCATAATAAACTATGGGTGGTTCCGAATGAATTCAAACTAGAGAATTTTCTGAAGACGTCGGCTTTTGATACGTCTCCAGCGATATTTTGCGTTCTTGTCTAAAATACTGAAAAATAGTTTTGAGAATATGTCTTGATTCAAACAACCATCGTATGGGTGTAGTTTGCAGCCACGGGGTGATTGTTCTAAATTCTATCTTCTTGTCTTATTAAGTTAATCATGGTTAATTGTTGGTTTTCCGTCACTAGGTTGCAAAATGAGTTGCAAGATAGGCGGATGGTCGCCTTCACTAGCCCCATTGACCCCACAGCTGCCGGTATCGGGCTGGAGGTTGGAGTCATGGCCACACTTAAGATTTGTTTTGGGGGTTGTGTTATACTTTGAGCTATGTTTGCCACACTTGGGTTATGGTTTAATTTTGGTTCTTCGCTTACTGTGAGGGTTTTATGGTTGTGATTATGGATTTAAGCCTGAAATTGTAGGTTGAGGTTTCAAGACCCGGGTCAAGGTTACGGTTGCGTTTGAATTGTCGTTAAATAGTAAGATGAGACTTGGTCATGGTTGCCATATGTATTATTATTAATTACAGCTTACCCTTACCTCATTCACTCAGGTTCACACGCTATCTGGGTCATACTGTGCGTTGAACGCTTGCTCATTCGACATTAACTGGAGACTGGCACTTAGCAAGTGCAAAAGCAAGTGTTTTCTGGCCAAACATGCAATAGGGTACAACTAATGATCGTATAAGACGGTAAATGGGAACCCCAAAGACAGCGCACGTGGCTAACTCCAGAATGGGTAAATATTACCCAGTGCTGACTTTAATCTTATCTCATAACGAGAGCCTTATCCTAGACGGACCACTTACCCTAACGCCACTACAACCCAACCCCATCATTACATCAGACGTAACCATAAAGTAACCTTAAATCTAATCCCAGATTTGTACTCTAACCCTCATCTTCCCAAAATCTAGTGCAAGGCTGCAGGTTGGAGGGCCTTTCGACTCCCTCAATTTATTCTTGGAAGATTAAACTGACATAGTCTACATTCGCAAAATCTACCTCTGCTCTATGCACATTCAATTGAAACCATTGTTGATCGCGTTGCACTAAGTCGTAAAAGCGGTTATGTGATAAGCGGACCTTTGCTCTCGTTAGCCATACTGAAGTTAAAGGCTATGGTTGGGGTTTCCGATTTATTGTAAAGTTTTTAAGGTTAAGATTACGAATTAAGACTTCAAATTAAGGTTAAGGATTAAGGGAAAATTGTCAGGGGTTGGGGTTTTAAGGCGTTAATTAAAACTACGGTTATATTTCGGTTTTCGTCATATGCTTAGCTGTTAAAGGCCGGACATGGCCACGGAGGTCGTTGGTGTTGTATTTGACTGTAATAGACTCAATTGGGCTACATACCAAACCTTGGTCTCAATCACCCAGATGCATATGTTATTCAAGTTATACTGCGCATCAACCGATTGTCTCGATGCAAGGCATTGCGTTCTGTCAGCTTAGTGATCCTCCCAGGCTAATGTATACCCAAAAGAAGAGGAGACGTTCACCGGGAGAGGTGTATTTGAGGTCTGACGTTTTGGGTAGTCGTTTCTTCTACCCATCTTCAGAGACTGAGCAGTTGTGCACACAGCTTTCCTTTTATGGCGCACTTTGTTCAATGCCTGGACCACCTATGCCGCCTGTGTGGCTGCATCCGACCCGCATGTCATCGTGACCTGCATCCCGCCCATCGTCTTCGGCCGCGGTGATAATTGGCGGCCCCGATTGTCCCGCGCCGTGACTGTACCCCGTCAAGAATGTCCGTAAAACCAGATAAGGGGGAGGTAAATTGATGTGACGGTTGACAGAACAGTCGGTAAATATCTAGGCTTCTTGCTGCAATGGGTGGTTGCTGTTGTAACTAAGCATTTGCAGCTTGTTCGTCGGTTTTCTGTAGACTGACGTAGCCAGTTTACCGTCTGGTTGGCGGCAGATGAGAACATCCAAAAATGAAAGTGTGCCCTCCATTTCTTTTTCCATCGTGAACTGTAGGTTGGGGATGATTGAGTTTAGTAGTTCTTCATAGTAGCTAATTTTATCCTGATCGATGATTACGAAGGTTTTATCAACGTAGCGCGCCCAAAACGTGTGTTTATATTCCCCGAACAGTCGTTTCTCGAATTTTTGCAGACCGGCCTCGGCAATGAGTCCGGAGATTGGTGAACCCATCGGAGTGCCCTTAATTTGCTCATAGGTGATCCCCTCGAAGGTAAAGAATGTCTTGAGTTAGTGCCCCATGAGTTTTATGAGATTCTGAGCTGTGAGCTGACCATCGCCCTCGTCGTAATTCCGACGAAGCAGGTCACTGAGCGTCTTGACGGCAAGGGCCTGTGGTATGGACGCGAAGAGTGAGACGACGTCAAATGACACCATCCTCTCATTCGTTTCGATCGTGACCGCCCTTATTTTGTCGAGGAATTGCTCTGCCGAGTGTACTGTTGTTTCTGAGCCCGCGGTTAGGAATCTTAGCTTCTGAAACAGCCAATTATCACCGCGGGACAGCGGTGGGCCAGACATTGAACAAAGTGCGCCATAAAAGGAAAGCTGTGTGCACGACTGCTCAGTCTCTGAAAATGGGTAGAAGAAACGACTACCCGAAACGTCAGACCTCCAATACACCTCTCCCGGTGAACGCCTCCTCTTCTTTTGATATGCCACCCGGGAATCGTATTTTCACTACCATTGAAATGTATACCCCTTTAGTTATTCTTACACCAAGCGTCAAAATCAAAAGAAGAGTAAAATCAATGTCCTTCCCGCGGTCTCTTGATCTCACGGGTTAATTTGCGGATCTCTCCGTCTTTGTCGTCGAAGCAATTCTGCATTTGACAGCGTGTGCGAACAGAAACACCCATTGTGCCAGAGAAGACAGATTTCCGTTCTTTACATTACTCTGTCTTCATGGTGATGTTGGCTTAAGTGCCGTTATTTCTCATGGGCGCTATGTCAGGTGACTGCTCAAATCACAGGGGACATATGATCCGCCTTCTCCCGTTTTCTTTGTTCTTACTATTGGTTACATCACCGCCCACGCAACACTTTCTCTCTGACACTTAACTTCCATGTAGTCAGTCCAACTATCACACCCTTCTTTTCGTTTACTTCTTTTCAGTTGAAATACATTGGTAAAACTAAAGATGGGACATCAGTGACTGTTTAATTTGTGCAGCTACCAGGAGCTTCCATCCGATTGCGATAGCATTCACTGTGTGTTGCCTTGGTTTGCGTCGCCACCTTTTACAATATGTTTGTGTAGGCTCATTCATGCGTTCAGTTGCTCAGCAATCGTCTTCCGGTTCCACTCCTCCGCGGTTTTCGAGTTTACCCTTTAGGTCTCGGCTATGTGTCGCCCAAACATCCTCCATGCATCCGGTAGGTTATTTTCCCTTACGTTGTACCAGAGCCGGTATCGCACTTCTGCTGTATGCGCCTATAGCGGCCTACCGTGTACTGCGCTATTTTTGTGCATTTTTCTTTTCAGGCGGCTTCAGTAGCTTTTTTTGCATTCGAATGTCTACCTATTGTAGATTCAACAATAATTCGGCTATGGCTCTTTATTTTAAACATAGTTCCGCTCACTAGTGCTCTTCTCATTCCACACACTTAAAGACGAAACCATCGGTGTGTTGCTTGAACTTCTGCGGCTGCACTGTCCTCCTGCAGAGACGGATAAGGTTTTACGGTAGACGTTCGCCTTCCCGAAAATAAGGGATAGTACCATTCGAATCAAAGATTCATTTTGATTCATCATCCCTCCTGAGTCTTTTTATTTGCGGTTCCCTCATTCTTGCAGTAGCAGTAGCTTCGGTTCTACAACATACTAGGCACATTAATTAGGACCATTTATCACTGGTATATTATTTCCTACTTTTTCAGAACACGTCGTGACTTTTTGACATTTTCGTTAGAATATTTTCACTTCTGCCACGATTGCATAGCTTATGTAACACTTTATATCCGCTTCCATAAAGCTGTTTAGGTTTTATTGTTATTTTCACTATTTTTGACAATTTTGCCCTCTTTTACCTTACCATCGCAGTTTACGAGTTCTTTGTTGACTTAATGTTTACTATGCCCATGTGGAAATCATGTGCTATGGCACGAACGTCTGCAGTTAATTGCCATTGGTCAGTGGTTTATTTGGTCCGCATTCAGCGGCCTTGCCCGTTCAATGAGGTCCTTTGGTTTTTAGATTACAAGGAACATGTTTTAACTGCACGGCCGATACATTACGATTTTTATATTCATTTGAACAATTGCCTTACTGTCGGGTTTATTCTTCGGCATAACGACACCACTGGCCGACTTTTCCAAGGCTTTGTTTCTGCCCCAATCGTAAAACCACTACTACAGCTGTTCCCATATAACACGCGAATTTCTTTGCCTGCCGAGAACGGGGACAGTGTTTTCAAGCCTTGCCGACTGCTTTTCGTATGTTTACGTAATAAAGCTGAAGAGTTTCATCTTCAACTGACAAGACACATTACGTGGCTGTCTTGATGCGCATAATTAAACGTCTTTGATTTGTCAAAAACCTACGAAATATGAGCTCCGAGCATATCAATATATTAGCGTTTCTGGGTTTAACACTGGATGTGGGTGCACAGAACTGGCCATCGGCCACAAGCATAGCTCAACCCCGCACATACATTGCTTTATGTGCCGCATGCTTTAATTCAACTGAAATAGGCAAAAAGTGCTGGACAAAATTTATTGCACGATAAAAACGTGCGTTTTGGATATCTTTTGGCGCGCACGGGAATGAACTAATCAATTGTCTGGAAGACAGTTTATCAAAAAGGCTTATTTTTGCAAATCGAGGGGCGTCGCCGAACATAGATATTCTGATCTGTCAGTCAAAAACACAGTATGAGAACAGCTTTGGGCGTGACTTTGATTACCTACCATTAGAAAGTACAGTTTTATAGGAATATCATTGAGAAACACCCGAAAGTCAGACATAATCGATCACAACTCAAAAAACGGAACAAAGTCCGACAAAATAACTTACATGATTTCTCGTGTCGATAACAATCGACGAAATCAGAAAAAAACTGTTGATTAAGTCAGATGAACAGAGGAACAAGGAGTCTTTTCATTCCGTATACGTCCACTAAGGCAACTGTTAAATGTATTCCGATAATCAAAGTCACATTGTCAGAGTCATGATCTGAACAAGCAGTGTCCGGCTGTACATGGTGATAGAATTGGAAAACATACTTAAGAAGCTGATTTGAATGCTATTTTCAGTGTCCGTTCTTCAACAAAAAGGTGATGATGAAAGATTGTTTCAGTCAGTCTAATGCAATTGCTGAATAGGGAGCTTGGGAAAAAATGACACATGTCGTTTTTTTAGGGGCCGATGCATATAGGTTGCGTGAATTTTGGTTGGTGAGGCAGGAGGATGAGTAAGGAAGCACAACTCATATGCATATTTGTCTTTAAGGGATTTGCCGAGTAATCAGTGGTTGAGCAGAGCCTATAGCGGTTGAATAAAGCGACAAGTGCCCCGAAACTGTACTTCAAGTGGCTATGCACTAAATTCAAGGAGTTGCATTCCCCGTGTCCAATCTCTACCTGAAGAGCTAGTCCCAACAGCAACCCCCCTCTACCTACTTCCAACTTCCACCCTCCCAAATGAAACTCTACACCCAACACCAACCTTAACGCCAACACATACCACAAGTCTATTTCTAAACAAAACCTACCCTTGAATATAGTCCTAACCGATATTGCCTTGTATAATTTCCGTAAAATTTGCTGCGTGAACTTGGAGTTAGTCCTTTGGAACCGATCTTTTCAGGCATTGTCCGAAACCTGATATGGATGTTTGAGCTAAAATCCGTTAGCTCCTGCAGTATAACCGCGTCATATTCACAAACAACAGGTAGCCCGTAGTATACAATTTTGTAATTATTTCCAGTAATGACAAACAGGTAGTAGCTAAAAGCCCAGATACGCGTTTTTCGCCGATATTCTGTAATCACCTGGCATAGCTGCTAGGAGTTCGGCTCATCAGTGGGTCCCACAGTCATCCTTGTGCGTTTTCTCGTATATGAACTCCAGTTTCACTTTGCCTTGCTTAGTTGCCGAATAATTTAATGTATGAACTTGGAATAAATCCTACGAAACCGACCAATTCAGGCACAGTTTAGATTTTTAGGCAGTACCAGTGTTATCAGTACGGCAGATGATTACACGAACCTAACCGATTTGTAATTGGAGGTAAGTAGAACTGTGCCCTACGCCTCGTAACATAGGATTGGTCTAAAACAATAATTACCCAA
>CACRXP010000127.1:607731-632001 GCA_902702965.1 Spirometra erinaceieuropaei
ATACTTAAAACATTTTCCAATTATGCTCAAAATTTATTCGTCCAAACAGCTCCTTAGTGAACGTTAACTTATATGAGGATGATTTACCCCCTTCAAAGTTGCCTAAAATCACGCTTTACCCCCTACTGAAACGATATACGAACAATTCATACCTACAACGACGGAGTTGCCCTTACCCAACCCAAATGTTGAGGCAGTATTCCGATGACTGAATACGTTGACTTTCGGCTCCTATCGACAATGTAGGTTACTGCAGAATGGTTAATAGGAAGCGCTTGTGAGTGCGCATTTCCGAACCAATATGCCTGAGCCTAGAACGAAATGCCGACACGCATGGGATGCATTTACACATAAATAATTTTGATGTATCTGCCGTTGCTACCTCCACCTTGCCAATACAATTTGCGTGCCTTTAGTTTGCACAAACATCAAAGCTTGGCGTTCGTCTGTTTTGCTTGCAGCGTTTTCTTGCCGGCTAACTTGTGTTACAACTTTCAGTTCGCCTACTGGCTATTAAATGATTCAGAGCTCTGGTTTCTGAGGACCGGTGTCCGTCATGTTCTGCTTTAGCATAGCGATGGAATGCTTATTCCAATAACTTTGAGAAGTATGAGATAAAAATCGGGAAAGTTCCGAATAAAGCATGTAGGCACAGCCCTTCCAAAGAAGGCTATATTTATTTCCTTATATAATTCATTCGCAGATTGAAATTTGAGTAGTCATCCACGCCTGTCTGTCCCCTATTTTGTGGTGGATGATATTCTCAATCCCATCGTAGTTAGAGATGACACATCTACTGGCGTCAGCCGTTAGTACTTTGAAAGATAGACTAAGCACCATATTGGTACACCATTGGTTAGCCTCACTTTTGCTTAACACGGCCAACTTCTGCGTTAGACTGTCGTCACTTGCAACGTGAATCTGTAAAACACTGAAATAATCAGTGCGCTGAAAACCACCTTCCAACAATCCCCCCCCCAATTACTGCCGAGTATTTGACTTGCTTTTTCTCAGCAACTGTTGATTAGAGTCCTGAATTATTACCCGAAGCATTACCCATTTTTGCTTAAAGGTTATTCGTTCACTCCTCCGCGGTTTTCGAGTTTACCCTTTAGGTCTCGGCTATGTGTCGCCCAAAGATCCTCCATGCATCCGGTAGGTTATTTTCCCTTACGTTGTACCAGAGCCGGTATCGCACTTCTGTACGCGCCTATACCGCCCTACCGTGTACTGCGCTATTTTTGTACATCTTTCTTTTCAAGCGGCTTCAGTAGCTTTCTTTTGCATTCGTATGTCTACCTGTCATGGATTCAACAAAATGTCGGCTATGCCTCTTTATTTGAAGCATAGTTCCACTCCCTTGTGCTCTTCTTATTCCACATACCTAAAGGCGAAACCATCGGTGTGCTGCTTGAGCTTCTGTAGCTACATTGTCCTCCTGCAGTTACAGATAAGGTTTCACGGTAGGCGTTCGCTTTCCCGAAGAAAAGGGATGGTAACATTCGAATCAAAAATTCATTTCGGTCCATCATCCCGCGTGAGTCTTTTTATTTGCGGTTCCCTCATTCTTGCAGTAGCAGTAGCTTTGGTTCTACAACATACTAGGCACAGTAATTAGGACCATTTATCACTGGTATGTTATTTCCTACTTTTTCAGAACATGTCGTGACTTTTTGACATTTTCGTTAGAATATTTTCACTTCTGCCACGATTTCATAGCTTATGTAACACTTTATATTCGTTTCCATAAAGCTGTTAAGGTTTTATTGTTATTTTCACTATTCTTGACAATTTTGCCCTCCTTTTACCTTAACATCGCAGTTTACGAGTTCTTTGTTGGCTTAATGTTTACTATGCCCATGTGGAACTCATGTGCTATGGCACGAACGTCTGTAGTTGATTGTCATTGGTCAGTGGTTTATTTGGTCCACATTCAGCGGCCTTGCCCTTTCAATGAGGTCCTTTGGTTTTTAGATTACAAGGAACATGTTTTAACTGCACGGCCGATACATTACGATTTTTATATTCATTTGAACAATTGCCTTACTGTCGGGTTTATTCTTCGGCATAACGACACGACTGGCCGACTTTTCCAAGGCTTTGTTTCAGGCCCAACCGTAAAGCCGCTACTACAGCTGTTCCCATATAACACGCGCATTTCTTTGCCTGTCGAGAACGGGGACAGTGTTTTCAAGCCTTGCCGACTGCTTTTCGTATGTTTACGTAATAAAGCTGAAGAGTTTCATCTTCAACTGACAAGACACATTACGTGGCCGTCTTGATGCGCATAATTAAACGTCTTTGATTTGTCAAAAACCTGCGAAATATGAGCTCCGAGCATATCAATATATTAGTGTTTCTGGGTTTACCACTGGATGTAGGTGCGCAGAACTGGTCATCGGCCACAGGCATAGCTCAACCCCGTATAAATTACTTTATGTGACACAAGCTGAAATTCAATTGAAATAGGCAAAAATTGCTGGACACTATTAACTGCACGATAAAAACGGACGTTTTTGATATCGCTTGGCGCGCACGGGAATGAACTAATCAATTGTCTGGAAGACAACTTATCAAAGAGGCTTATTTTTGCGAGTCGACGGGCGTCGCCAAACATAGATATTCTGATCTGTCAGTCAAAAGCACAGGGTAGAGAACAGCTTTGGGCGTGACTGTGATTGCTTTTTATTGAAAAATACAGTTTTATAGTAATATCATTGAGAAACGCCCGGAAGTCAGACAAAATCGATCAGAACACAAAAAACGGAACAAAGTCCGACAAAATAAATTACATGATTTCGCTTGTCGACAAAAATCGACGAAATCAGAAAAAAACTGTTGAATAAATCAGAGGAACAGACGAACAAGGAGACTTTCCCTTCCGTATACCTGGCCGCAATTCGTCCACGAAGACAACTGTTCAATATATTCCGAAAATCAAGTTCACACTGGCAGAATCGCGATCTTAACGAGCAGTGTCCGGCCGTGCATAGTCATGGCATTGTAAAACATATTTACCAAACTAATTTGAATGCTATTTTTTAACATCTGTTTTTCAGCAAAAAGATAATGGCAAAAGGCTGTTTCAGTCAGTCGAATACGATGGCCAAATGGAGAGCTTAAAATAAAATGACACATGCCGTTCGCTCATGGACCGATGCATATACATGGCGTGAATTTGGGTTGGTGAGGCAGAAGGATGAGTAAGGTAGCACAACACATATACATATTTGTATTGAAGGGATTTGCGGAGTAATGAATGATTGCGTAGAGCCTATAGCGGTTGAATACGACGACAAGTATCCAAAACTCTACAACAAGTGGCTATGCACTAAATTCAAGGATTTGCATACCCTGTGTCCAAACTGTAATCCAAGAGTTAGTTCCTTAAGCAACCCCCTCTCTACCTAATCCTAACTTCCATCCTCCCAAATGAAGCTATACACCCAACACCAACCTTAACGCCAACACTTCCCACAAGTCTATTTCTTATCAAAATCTACCCTGGAATATTGTCCTAACCGATATGGCCTTGTATAATTTCCGTGAAATTTGATGCGTAAACTTGAAGTTAATCCTTTGGAACCGATCTTTTCAGGCATCATCCAAAACCTGAGATAGGTGCTGAGCTAAGAACCGTCAGCTCCTGCAGTACACCTGCGTCATATTCACAAATAACAGGCAGCCGTAGTATACACTTTTGTAATTATTTCCAGTACTGACAAACAGATAGTAGCTAAAAACCCAGATACTCGTTTTTCGCCGATATTCTGTAATCACCTGGCATAGCTGCTAGGAGTTCGGCTCATCAGTGGGTCCCACAGTCATCCTTGTGCGTTTTCTCGTATATGAACTCCAGTTTCACCTTGCCTTGCTTAGTTGCCGAAGAATTTAATGTATGAACTTGGAATAAATCCTACGAAACCGACCAATTCAGACACAGTTTAGATTTTTAGGCAGTACCAGTGTTATCAGTACGGCAGATGATTACACGAACCTAACCGATTTGTAATTGGAGGTAAGTAGAACTGTGCCCTACGCCTCGTAACATAGGATTGGTCTAAAACAATAATTACCCAACTTTCCTAAGCTATGCTGTTTCAAAGGAAGTCGCAAACGGACTAATGTCGTCGCTCGTGACCTAAGCAAGCATATGTGAAGGATGGCAAACCAATGGGCGGTCTACAGCAATCGATTTTTAACTGTCCTAAGGTATGCAAGGGTAAATTTAGCCGCAAACCCACTACTGCTGTCATTTTTCAGCCGTTCAAGCCTAGGCCAAAGTTGATTAACCATGGCTCGGTCTTCAGCGGTCGCATCTCAACTGTTGGAGACTATGATAATCTAAGTGAGGCAACAGGCGCACTGCAGATCAGATAAAATTGAGGTCGAATGAAACAACACATAAGTAGGATCATAATCTACTCAAATAGGTATAGCAGGTATTATTTCTAGGCAAGGAATATTTGGGTGCGCTCTCCCGATCGTTACCGGAGAGTGAATTTGGCTTGATGAGCCAAGAAAATGAGCAAGGAATTACAATTCCAAATAAATTTCATTTAAGGATTTGCGGAGTAATCAGTGCCTGCGAAGAGCTTGTAAATATTGAATACGTCGAGGAGTACGGAGAGCTCAACTGCAAGTGGCCATGCACTAAATGCAAGGAGTCACATACTCCGTGTTCATATCAACCCTAACAATAATCCCCCTCTACCTATCCCTAACTTAAGAACACTGAGATATTTTCTTATAGTGAATTAATGAAGGGGTACATTTCGGCGACATGATCCCGCTAGAGTAACCGTAATTTTCTTCATCAGATTATAATATCCGTCATCGATTTATCAACAACTGTTATAAATGCGACCGCAAAAACTAACGGTTCGGATCAAGTTGACTGACTATTGTCTTTCTGTTTTTGATGGCCGTGTTTAAGCATTCATATTCCACTACTTTCATTTTGTTCAAAAATTTGTTTACTGCCGCGAAGACCCTCAATGCTTGATAAAGACGAATAGGGGCAGCTTCTCAAATTAAAAAAAATTAATATTTTGCGCAATGGCACGGGACTTGCCCTTAGGAGTGCCGACCAAGTTTTGCAGTTAAATGTTAGGTAAGATGTGGCTATGCAGCAGCACCCGTTAAACACAATACTATTAGAGGTAAGGACTAGGGTTAGGCATTAGAGCTTAGGGATTAGAGCTGCCACCTCCCAACCACTTAAAGTACAACCGCACATTCCCGAGTAGCTTTTTCCTCGCCGCCTGTGCGTTCCCCTTCCACGCATGAATAACTCTTATTAACATCGGTCCCGTCTTCTAGGCGCACGGGTTTTTTTGCCTCAGGTGCGGATATATAGCTACATCTGACCAAATGTTATTCGGAAGGTCTGTACAAACTTGGCATCCACAAATAGCGAAGCCGAAAACCGCTGATTTGTCTCTTAAAAGTGTTACTAAATGGATACTTTCCTCACAATTAATTCGTGTTTACCGTAATCTGCGCTACTGATGATGTCAACTTATAAATGTCGAAGAAACCATTATAAAAACCTTGTTTCGCAGCACTTCCTCCGAAGCCGGAAGCGCATGTTTCGTCCCCAGAAAAATTTAATTAGTGTATGAACAATACACTTCTAGTAAGAGGGATGTGTCGACTCCATAACTGGCATAAGCAATGCTTACAATAACCCAGGAGTTTTGTATTAAAAAAACAACAGATGGATACCCGAAAAACATCTGATTATGCAAATAACCCAAAGCGTAGAAAATGCAAGGAAGAGTTTCTATCACAGTCTGACCACAAACTTAGAAAAATCCAGACACCTAAAACTGGTGATACAAAATGTAGGTTTTTGTAGAAAGACTGTGGATGAAGCGGTTTGATCAACATTGTTGACAGAGGGGATCATACAAATAGAAGAGCATGGACATGGTAGAAAATTTGGTTGGAAATTGTTTTAAGTCAGAGCAGCGGTTTTTAGAATACCCTGGTGTTCAGGCACTCCAGTGGAAATGGTCATGAACACAACGATCGAAAAGGCTTATAGTCATTTTATTTACCAAGAAGTCTTTCGTCTGCTGTTTCTAAACCTAACTCATGCTAATGCAAACCCATGGTTCCTAAATGTATATATGCAGGCCTCAAGTCGATGAAGGCTAGAGTAAAGGAAAGGTCATAGAATTAGTTTGTAAATTTACATTTGGTTGGATATAAATTGCAGTCCCCAAGGCAACCTGGGAAAATTCAAATCCGAGTTAGACAAAAATAAGAAGATAACCTGTCGTTCCCTTGTTCGATGTATCGTCCACATTTGGACATATCATCTATTTTTACCCCGTTTATGATGCCGGACAAAATGCCCATTTAGAGGACATAGGCTAACATACTAGTAAGATTTGTGCATTTCGTAAGAAAATGTTGTGGCCGCCTAATTCATTGGAAACTAACTAACGTTTGCTGTCAAATGTATGCGTAATGTAGTAAAGCAACCAGCATTGTAATATTTATTGATAACCTTTTATTTCAGGCGTTAGTCGTTTTCACAGAAATCTCGCACTTATGACCGCTCTATGCTGATTGGACATGTATAGTTGTCAGGAAGTATCAGATCGTATTACTTATGCATCCGCAGTCCCATGCAGTTGATTAACAATCATAACGGTCATTCCTACATGTCTTTGAACATGCTCTTTTAAATTCATCCCCGTAACACTTGTGCGATATTTAGTTAGCGCATCAGCGAATAAGGCAATAGTAGACCATAAACTAAAGTTGTTTTAGCTGACGCTACCTCTCGTGTATAGGAGCACCCGCTAGTAGTGATAGGATAAATCCTTAAATAATAAACGGTCATTTTTACGTTGGGCAGTTAGTCGCATTTATGAATCCTATTAACCAATGAAATATCGCGAGTTCCTGCAAGCATTGCTCGGGAGCTGATATGTATCAGTAAGCAGGTCAATCTGATGCCACATACACGCGCATGAAGGTCAATTCCGAAAGTTTATAACTAGTTGAAGTGGAAGCCTAACGGCGCAATGTTTTAGACATCGATACACATTCTTAATTATAATGGCTGAAAAGTAAACGACCTGTACATGACGGGAATGTACAGAGGTTTCGAAAATGTCCAACGAAAGGACTTTTGGTTCCAGATAGTATTACCTGTCTCTGCTCTATTTTTTTCCGGCCCATGACTTTTATTTTGTCTTTTTATACGTGTGTGTGCTTGTGTGCTGTAAATCATATCTGTCTTGATTACGTCGACATCTGCCATTCCCATTGGCAAAGTTGAGAGATCGGGACCGATGATTGAAGAAGAAGAAGATGGACTCGCCGGAAAATGTCGGTCGAGGCAGCGAGAGGAGAGGAAAGTCGATCAGCATGAGGCCGACCAAAGACATGCTACTTGAAATTTCTGATCGATTAAGTGCATTTCACGCTTTGACAATGCAGAGCCTATTAAGATCTTTTAAACGTCAGCATCTAAATGAACCTGTTCCGGAGAGTCCATGTTATTCTTCAATGTCTGTCATTTCCTTGGTCCAGATGTGTTGTTGAGAATATGTTTCTGTGGAATAAATGCAAATGTAGATTTTTGACGTCAGAAAATTCATATAAGCGTCGTCTGCTTCGTATGTGTGTTATATAGTAACATCTTCAGTGACCAAGTACGGCGACGTCTGTTCGATGTGCACTGGAGTCCGCAGTGTGAAATTTTGGTTTCTGGGCAAAAAATTGTATTTCTCCGAAAGTCCGATTTCTCGTTGTTATTAACTGTTTTTAGCAATAGTATTTAGTGTTAATTTTTGTCAATTAGCCTGACCAGATGAAGGCGAAATTTTGCCCTGAAAAATGAATGAACGACCCTCTCTGACAGTTATCTTGCCTCAGGTAGTAATTTTAACAACGACTGAATATGCGAGGACACTGAAAAAATAGAGCGCTAGGATTCCTTGAAATACGGGAAGGATGGCAATATCCCTTTCATCAGTAGGGCAGGCGGACGTGACAGAAAATGAAATCAACAGAATTCACTATAAAAAGACATTTTTTGCCACTTATCCCTTATGCTATTCTAATGAGGTGTGGGAACAGACTGCGCAATCTGACAGATGCGAATTACGGACCTGCGAGTAATAAATAAGAGGTTATCAAAACATGCAATTAAAATTTAGCCCTAAATTTAATTCTAACGCTCTACCTCGACTCTTTAACTCACCTGAACTCTAACCTAACCATAGCCTTATCCACGGCTAAAAACCTAGTTGTTTTTTCTTGGCTTAGCTGGGACCACATCCCTGCCAGGACATGCACTGCAACAATCGACTTATTCACCCAAGCATTGGCATAACTTTTTCACACACCCCTTTTTCAGGATTGTTTGTCTGTTTCGTAAAAAGAAAAAAATATTTTCTGAGAATAATTAAATAGGTGTTTTAACAACCACTATATGGTCGCTTTTGAGGCTTTCGTATAGCTGTCCTTTCCACAATATGCTTGAAAATACCTCAGTCATTTGACTAAAGAGGAGTCTCACTTCCACATATACCGAAGGAAATTGTAATATTTAAAGCAAATATCCATCGCTTTATGGGAAATTTGGTTTATTTTCTCGTCTGATATATGGGAACTGTGACTTAATTGCGCGGGGGATGAACCGCTTTACACTTTTCTAGGATTAACCATTATGGAAGATTCTGGATCACGATACTGACATGGACGACATATACAACAAGCAAATGTCGGGTATGCCCAGCACATTATGGTTTTAAAAATCTAACTTTTGTCAAGATTTTTCCCGATTAAATTACTGTTATATTATCCTCCACGGGAAGACTTGAACAAGGAGGCATCATAAATAAAGATATACTATAGAACCCTGACTTTCTTTTTAAAAAAACGATGGGTTCAAACTTATTATACATTTCTGACTTTTTTTTGTATCGTCAAAGCAACGTTAACGAAATACGAAGCCCGAGTCCCGGAAACCTGTTTACCTGTCTCTCAAAGCGACAATGAGACTTGCCTTGGTATTTTGTCTTCTTGCAAATAAATGTAATGGTTCTTTTCACGAAAGATGCAGCGGAATTGCAAAGAAAAGCAATTAATGTATCGGATGTCTAAATGAGTATTTTGAGCCTTATAATCGTGGACAGCCAATCCTACTGCAGGTCTTTAAGACGGAGTCCGGTAGTCCTGATCTAGTTCATTTGATCGAACTTGTTACTGTTCATCAGCCAGCTGGGTTCGGGAAAATTTTCCGACGTCGTCTGCTCCAACCACGCGTGGCTGACCCCAGGATGGATTTACGCAATTTGCGTTCCTCCAACGGAGTTTTTGCAACCTGGAATCCTCTGCCGGGGGATGCTGTTATGTCCATATCCTTCGAGGCGTTTAATCGGCAGTTACACGACTATGCCACTACTCATCATAATGTAACCTGGCTGTCATCATTCCCCTCTCCGAGCTTTTTAACGGTCACTGGTTAATACTACTGTATATATTTCAGTAGCATTTGTTTTTTTGAATCTTCGTATTGTCGTGAACTCATTGTACTCATTGTATTCTGATTCTATCGTCTGCGTTTTTAATGGAATGTACCAATAAACTTTCGCACGACTTAGGTTTTCACTCACATGTGACTCATGTGCTGATAGGCATGGCGATCTTTGCGCACCTCTTAGAAACTGAAGCCTCGCATGTCTGCAAACAGGTTGACGTCATTTCTACGTGCTCGTTGTTCTAAAGTATCCCGTCCTTAATAAAACTGTCATGTGAAAGTTCGGCATCAGGCACTTGAAGATTATTGAAAGCGACGATGAATTTTGCCGCTGCTAACCATACTGTGTTTTAGATCACATATGATGGAGACTGAAAACCTCACTGAGTTTTGTACCGAATGTGTCAGAAATCATCGCTTATTCACGATACTAGACCGTCCCAGTTGTAGACGTCGTGAGGCTGGCCCACGCCTAGTTAGCTGAGGAATAACATAGCCCTTAATCAGAAAAATTTTCTAGGGTCATTCGACCTTCGTAATCTGAACGTGATTTATGACTGGACAGCTAGAAATGAGTTTTTAGGTCTCCGCTGTTTTATTTGGTGTCATACTTAATTCCCTCGCATCCTCTGTAGAAACAGGATCAGCAAAATCATTTGCTAAATATAGTGACCAATACATACTCAAGCAGGTCGTAGGTTTTGTATCGCACGAAATTTACATAGATTATGGAAACTTATTACTTTGTATCTAGCTAAAACTCTATTATCGGTGCTGGCAATTAAAATAATATGTACTAAGTACTAGCCCACAGTTTATTTCAGCATAGTTAGAAAATTATGAATTAAAACTTCGTGAAGTATACTACCCAATCCAACCATCACCCAATTATGCAATCTGACAGTCAGTTTGCACAGTAAAATCCTACGCCGATTTTGATTTTTCAAAGTGTCCATTGCTTGGTATCCGAATATCATCATTGCCGGTGCACCAATCCAGAATCCTTCATAATGGGTGACCCTAAAATAAAAATGTTATGGATCACTCAAAGCGTAATGCGTTCCTAGCAAATTGCAGTAGGAGCCT
This sequence comes from Spirometra erinaceieuropaei, assembly GCA_902702965.1. NCBI lineage: Eukaryota > Metazoa > Platyhelminthes > Cestoda > Diphyllobothriidea > Diphyllobothriidae > Spirometra > Spirometra erinaceieuropaei. The sequence continues at coordinate 618,323 of CACRXP010000127.1, forward strand.
GCATGATACAACCATGAGAATTAACTAGGTGTCATAATTAATTCCTATACCTGAAAAGATTTTGAGGAGACTTGAGATCCTACTGTATACAAATGATTGAGATGCCGTGAAGTATTTAACAAAAAGTACTGGTACTCGGAATTTCTCAAATAAATGAGATTTTAGTTGTTGCTAGAGCCCATACTTAACGACTTTTCCAAAGCAGATAATACTGGCGAACAGGCAAACGATACAGGAAGCATACGCATGAATAAAAACAGCAGTAGGCTTGAATGAGCAAGTTACCGTATTTAATGCTGAACTAGATCTATGCCGAAATATATATTTAAAGACAAGTTGAGACATCTACAGACAGGAATGTATTTGAATGTTGGCGAGTTAAACAGCGATTTCTTCTAATCGACCTTAGCAATGATTGCCAATCCAGTCAGTGTTAAGTACTGACATTCTCTGCACATTTACATTCACAGAGACAAGTATATGACATGCAATAAAATAAAACTTCCGCGTCTGCCATTTGCATCGCGCTAGAAGTCACGGTTTTCAGACGGCCGAGCAATAAGTGCGTGCAGCCTCGAAGATGGACAATCACAGGAGCTCACCAACTAAGAAATTACCCAATCGACACATAAAACTGACTCAAACATGAGACATTCATTCGTGTTGCATCTCCCTTATCGAACTTATGCGCTCTCAGGTCAAGAGGCGGTCGCCCTTTGGAGCTCTGACTACACGCGACTTTTACTGATGTCTAAAGGGTAATTTGACACTTTATAACTGTGGTGTTTTTAGCCCGTGCCCTAATTGGTTGCTAAGAGTTAACAAATTTCTGTAATAATTTACGATCTTTTTTTAACGGACAATAGTGACCGTGGTAAAATAAAGGCTATGCCTCAACTGCGCAGCACGAATCGTTATCTCCGACCTCCAAACTAATATCAGAGCGTTTGGCTAGTGTTATGTATTTGCGCCCGCAGTTTTTAACTGCTTTTTCGGTCAGACGTGGTTGTATAGCTCCACCTGAAGTAAACAAACCTCAGTCATCTGTAATACGGGACCGGTGGTAATAGGGGCTTTTACAGGTGGTGCAGGGGAACCCACAGGCGACAACGTCAAGTAATTGTATGCAAAGAAAAAGCCATTGGGGATGAGCGATTGTACTTTGAGTGGTTGAGAGATAGTTGCCCTAACCCCTACGCTTTAAATGTAACCCCTATCCATAACTCCTAACCCTAACATCAACGGTTTTGTGTCCATTAGGTGGGGCTACATAACCACATCTCCCTCTTTCCAACATAGTTGCGCCAACCGCAAATGGCAGATATGAATGCAGTAGCTCGACCGCACCAACTGCAAGCGGGGTGCTGAGTCTGCTTTGAGGGTGGCAACCACTGTAAGTACTGCGAAGGAATAAGTAACAGACTAGGGGCGGCCTTTCAAAATTGGAATGCTCAACAGTGATTCTGTTGGCCTTTCATTAACTGTCCGACCAAACACTTGACAATGCCCGTATGCTCGGAAAAAGTGCTGAATTGATGGAATAAATGGAACAGATACAAGCGGAAATGCGAGTTCCAGGAACTAGTTGACAAAAAGAAGAAGCGATCGCTGGAACAAAAACTTCATTCGCCTGAGGTTTCAGAGCCTCATTTAAACTCATTCTCAGAGGAAATAGCAGAAAAGTGCGACTCGTTCACAGGAAATTGCAGTATTTATAGAATACCGTCGATATGCTGCCGCATACCTATAATAATTAACCACGCTTCCCTTCATCAAGGATTGTTGCCCGTTGGTGCGTTAACTCCTTGATGGCCGGCATGCAAGATGTTAACTGCTGAAATCTCACCACGCGTGTTGAATGCTGGCGTGATGATTGCTCGACTATCTGGCTCACCGGCTTGCGCGTCCCCCCAGTGGTCACTTACTTTGGCCAGTCTATGCCTCAACACGGAATATGGAGTGGGGATGTCGTTGCACTTGTCGATAGACTGAGGTCCCGTGAACCATGATTTAAGCAACTCGCGGCTCACGCAATTATCCCCACTTGCGAGAATTTCGAATGCATCGGACTTGAATGTGTGGCAGGGTCTCGTCGAATGTGCCGCGACCTGAGCTTTGGCGTCACTCTCCGCACCGTTGCCGCGTGCTCGGCAATTCCCGTTCGGAGCACTCTACCAGTTTCTCCGACTGGAACAATCAGATTATGCAGTAATTCCTATGATAAATTAGGTTTTGCAGTTTCTACGGGACTCTGTGAGATTTTGGTTTATATTTAGCAAAATGTCAAACGACTAAATTAATTTATTTGGTTTTTTTAACTATTCACTTCACTTTTCAGGCTGATTGCCGAAGTGGTTCTTCAACGGAGAGAACACTTAGTGTTCACCTACTATCAACCAAAGTTCTGGGCTCATTACGTCAATGACACCTTCGCCATTGTCAAGTAATCCGACGTGGAGCAACTTAAAGAATTACGGAACTCGGTTGACCGGAACATCCAATTCACGATGGAAGCCGAAATAAACAACCAACTGCCCTTCCTCGATGTCCTTGTGCGTCGGTGTGCAACCGGACAATTACAAACTACCGTTTTCAAAAAAGCCACCAACACAAGACAAATACTGCAGGTCAACGGGATTCACCCCCTCTGTCACAAACGCAGCTGTGTCCGTACTCTGTTCCAAATAAATTGAAACACATTGCAGTGCACCAGCTGACAAAAGAGTTGAACGACAATGCCTTCATGATCTCTTTTGACCCAATGGATACCCAAGCCACTTCATCAAGCAAAGCAAGCGCCGAGTGAACGGACGGCGGCCACAAGAATGACCTGAAGTCTGGAGGGCTATTCCTTACATTAAAGGAATCGCCGAGGCGGTTTCAAGACTGTTGCAACTGCCCCATCGACCACAGGCAACAGTTCGTCGCCTTTTGTTGCAACCCAAAAACATACTGCCACCCATTAATGCCTCAGCAGTTGTCTATCAAAAACATTGTAAGGATAGAGACGGCAGCTACGTTGGGAAAAAAGGACGGAAAATGCAGATCCGCCTACATGAGCACAAAATGGCAACTCAGAGACTAGACCCAAACTCACACTTTGCGGCTTACATCGGGGAAACTGTTGGCAGTTTTGATTTTCAAGTAGCGACAGTCTTAGACAGGGACACCTCAAGGTCTGAGCGTCTCACACTCGAGGCTTGGTACTCAGATAGCAACTCTCTCAACAGGCATCTAGACCTTCCTTCGGCCTCTAAAGTCCTACGTCACTACATACACAGTGACGAAGACAAGACGGAGCCTAAGAATACCGAGCAAACACGGGCTGTCGACCACTTCATCCAAAAGGGGAACGCAAACGCAACTAACCCCAGTTTAGGTGACGACACGTAATACAGGAGGCCGTCAACACTCACAAGCGACGGCCAGTAGGCCAAGGCAGTGAGAGGAGAAGAAAGTCGATCAGGCCAAGGTCAGCTAATCCGGCAGTCTATTCAAAAATTATGATCGATTCTTTTCACTTGACACCTTGACAATGGAAAGCAGCCCCAGCTCTTCGAAACGTCAGCCAGCAAAGTCCCCAATCCTGTGAAATCTCTTCTTATTTAATCGAGGTGTCGCAGTCATGAACTCATGCACATATTCGTATTTATTTGCGCAGCTTTCGGGTTTAACTAACACGTAACACTTTAATGCGTTGGTAAAACCTGAACAATCCACGAGTGGATGGAATTTCTTTAATACACTTCTGGATGCTCTTCGTTATAGTCCAAAACTGCATATTAGTCTATAATTTTAAATTTTGCTAATCTGTTGCTTCGATAATACCGAAAAGCGCGTTTACGGCATCGGCGAACTCTTGTGCATAAGAAAGACCTACCCTTTTCAAACCGTGCTCTGAATCCCGTTTTGTGACCGAATTCGTCTGTGCCAAAAACAACCGTCATTGTATTGCCTGTCGAACTGATGTCTGCTGGTATTTGAGTCCCACAACTCGTCCGAAGGAGGGGCGAAGAGTCCGATGGACCATCAAAGATTTTCAAGTAATCATATTGGCAGTCTGGAGTGTCCTCCAGCTGAAAAATAAAAATTTGGACATTAAGAGACTACTCCTGGTAAATACGTTTTAGTCAGTATGGATTCATAGATTTTGGCATATGACTATCGGTGGTATACCAGCTCCGGTCGGCTTACGCACATTTGCATGCAAAATACGCCGCTAAAATGTAACGCATGCCTTAATAGAGGTATAAATTGTTGCCTTTAGATCACAATCTACACCTGACGTCAATATATTAACCAGTTGCCAAAAGTGACATAAGTGCATGATGTAGTGCGTTTTTTGGCAAAAGAGTGCGTCGTACACACATATATGTGGCATATGAATGTAAAGTAATTACATTGTTCAACATATACAGCGAGTGAACGACCTTATGAAATATTGGCCGAAATAATGGAATGCATTTGCGATCAGGAAGGATTACTTAGGTGAGGTTGTAATGCTGCTTGTCGAACGACACAATCCCATAGTATTTCAGACTTGTATGGCTGTCAGCTTTTAAACGTATACATTTTCGACCTGCTATAGAAGCCACACTCAGCAAGAAATGACCGCTTATGTAGCATGCATTTTCTTCATCGATTTTCGATGATCTTATAAATTCAAATACTTTGTGTGAAAAACATGCACAAAGTACGGTTACTTTTAATTTTTGGTAGAAAGTAACATATTTTTACATTTTACACCTGGGGAAGGCGCGTAGTTAAGTTTGAAAAAAGTTTATGATCAAGAGATTTTTAAGACAGTGCGATATCCATGCCGACAGATTCGCACATTTCCGTTTACCAATGCTCCTCGTGAAACGCACAACATTGTCCACTTCCACTGTAAAATTTTGTGCACTCAACGTGGTATCTTCTTAAAGACAAAGAGAAATACACGACTTTTCTCATGCAGAAAGCATGCGTCTTGTGGACTTTAATCGCTAAGTGGTAATGCGACGGCTGATCTGGCCGGAAATTACTGGGGAATGGGGAAACTTTTCCAGAACCTAAATATATGCTATTACCGCGTATAAAAATGTAGCAGCAGTGCTATCTTCTACCGAACAGATGAAAATAAGCATATTTTTGTGCATTTTTCCATAAAATTATCGGAATTTACAAGACCCCCGAAAATCAGTGTGGAAAATGCATGTTACTTAAGTAGTTGTTTTTTTACTGAGTGTATTTTCTATAGCAGGTAGAAAAGAAGTTCGTTCAAAAGCCGATAGCCTTGCGAGTCTGAAATGCCATGGGATAATGTCGTTTGATAAGCAGAATTACAACCTCACCTAACTAATCCTTTCTAATCGAAAACGCATTACAGTATTTCGGCGAATATTTTATTAGGTTCGTCACGCACTGTATGTTTGTGGGGTAGTAAAGGCACCGATGGACTAATGAACATTTTCAAATATTGAAATAGACAGTTTGCTCTTTCTTTTAGCAACGAAAAAGTTAGACAGTAAATGACTGCTACGGGAAGACCACCCGCTGTAAGTTTTTTGTTGTTTTTAAAATTGTTGATCCACTTGGCGGCATTATGCCAGTTTCCTTGACATTGCTCGTCTCTGCAAGCGAAATGATTTGTAGAGTAATATTCGTGTAACAATTGGAACTGCAATTAATATGCTCCAGGTCCCAATTACCGACCGATGACGCCACATATGCGTCACTTTTCGAATATGTATCCGTGCCATTCAAAGACGAGACACTAGTAACGTTTTTCCAGCGAATCTGTGAACGTGGAAATACCTTTTGCTTTGCCCTGCCTTGGCATTCGTCTCTTGCCTGGGACTCTAGGAAGTCCTGCTGAAAACTTCGGCTACGTCAAATATTTTTTGGTTTTTGGAAATGCTTAATCGGTATACAAACAGGATGTGACAGTCACGACTGGAATAGATAGGAGCATCCTGCAGAGGATGGGATAGTGGTAAACGCGGGCTTTGCAGTCAACTGCTGCTCACCTCGGACGATTGTCCGGACATGATTCGCCGAACCTAAAGCACAAAGCTGCATCTAGACGCCCTCAGTAGTATGCGGAGTGCGACAAAATTTCATGTTTGGTAAAACCCTATGCTATTAATTAAAGTCCTTGTCCAGCGGACTATGCCAGATGAGGGTATAGGATGCGTGTGTACACACACAGACCCGGCATTCTCTGAACTACTTGTGATCCTTCACCACCAAGCCTAGCAGAATGGCCAACGAAGAGGGCAACATAAAATCCCGTAGACGGTTGGTGATGGTCAGAGCAGTCTCTCCACTGCAGAACATCCTACTCATAATGGAAGCAACTAATAATTTTGCGGAAAATTACGTCGACATGGAAAAATCCCTAGTTGTTTCGATGGCAGCGCCGTTCATGCAAACCACGTGAAACTGAATTTCCACGTCCTTGACGTCATGGTTGTCTTCCTGTGTCGATGTGGATGCATAAACAGTAAAAATCTTTATATCACACATTGGCCTCATTAGTCCCTTACGAATCTATCATTCACGGAATCTGAGAATTGGCGCATGGAGCCGTAAAATAAATCCGCCCCATACGCCTTACCAGCCCAGAATACCACGGGATACTATGGCAACATATTGGCCATGTAGGCCGACTGTGCTGCAGCGAAATTCTGTCGTAAAGTACCTCAGCCCAACTCCCCGTCAAAACGCCTCTCCTTGCTGACATTATCATGCATCTCTAGGCCACGTATGAAACCACTTTGCTCCTGGTATAGTACTCTTTAACAGCAACACCTCTTTCCGGCAGCAGCATTTGAACCAGTCTGCGATCGCTAGTAGGAAGGATGCAACGTCAGAATATCTACTGTATAAAGAAGGCATTTGCTTGGTTTGCTGATGCATAAAACGGCTCAAGGCCGGGCTTGGTACGTGGGCATGTGGTGTCTGTAAGTCTGTCAGTCGGGACACCAAATCACGCAACAGATAATTGGCAGCTGCCTTGGAATCGTCAGCGGGTCTGTACATGCCTTTTATCAGATAATACAGGCTGCCTCGGTGACCTGCATGTCCAGTTATTAATAAACAGCAGGGTACAAATGCTGCATTCATGCACCAAAAATCAAGATTCACTTCCTGCCTATAGTAAAAATATGCATTTTTATGAATGCATCGTATATCGATCGTGTTACGAGCTTACTCGTCACGTTGTGCCTCGGAGATTTCTCTCGAATGCAAACAGCAGCCCCACGGCGGGCCGTAATTCAGGCAAAAAACTTCATCGTTCATGTTATTCTACACGCTTATACATGTATGTATATTCAATCAGGAATGGATGCGCACCGATTCATTGACTTCCCTTAGCAAAGAAACCCCGTATATGTGATAGAGGTCACGAGCGGGCAACCACCTATTCCGGCCAAAGTCGGTCAAACTACGATAGCGGAGGCGAGGCAACAGAGTCTGGGAGGTAGATTGAAACAGCACTGTCTCGGCTTGTTTGCCTGTTTTTAACGGCTACCGCCCATACGGAGCTTGTCTGCGTCGGGATGCTAATGGATCGGTGTGCGCGTATTTCTCACTGAATTACTACCCGATCTACAGAGACAGAATTGCAGATGGTGAACCATTGATGAACTTCGGTTCGATTGAGTGCTTTTGACCCATCTGGTAGACCTCACATGTGTGTGGGCGCATGCTTCAGTCCCCCATCCGAACTGGTAGTCAGGGTTAACATTAGCTAAATGAAAGCAAGCAAACTTGAAACCTACTGCGTTAGTCAACCCCTAGACTCTGTCGTACTCCCTCGAATATATATATATATGCATTATGTTATTACCGACAAATACAAGGAAGACTGGGATGGCCATTTCTGGCTTATCAGCCGTCGTCAGCCAGTCATACTCAACACTGAAGTGTGGAACACCCGAGGCTTGAATTTGCGACCTGTTATTTAGAATTCCACGCCCCAAACCACTGCGCCACGTGCCCGTTTTCCTGTCGGTTTCGATCGGGAATATACAATGCTATATATTCCCGATTGAGACCGACTGAAGAACGAGCTCGTGGCTCACTGGTTAGAGGCGCTGGACTTCCGAAAAACAAGTCGCGACTTCGAGCCCCAGGTGTTCCACAATTCAGTGTTGGGTATGAATGGGTGACGACGGCTAATAAGCGAGAAGCGGCCCTTTCAGTCTCCCTTGTCTCTTTCGGTAATAGCGAACTGTCTATATCATGCGCAGCTGTACTGTTGACGGTTGTAGCTACGAGAGCCCGTTAGGTCCAACGGAACGAATGAGTCCCATAAAAACGATCAGTGAACGTTCCCTATCATTATATAAGCATCAAACGTATTATACAATTCTTCCGACATAGGTACTGAATAAAAGCCAATACATTTGTTTCGGCGATATCATGCCGCTGCGTGACACATCTGTTCGGTGCTCGGCTCATGAGTGTGTACCCCAAAGTTTTCTTTGCGGTTTCCGGTATATGAACTCCAGAGGACAATTAAATAAATAATTTCGGAAATTAATCATATAAAAGACGACCAACTGGTGGCCCATAGGCCCTTGTTTAACGGAATGCGTGTAATTCAGTCCCACAAGCATTGACTGCATGGGTCATACTGTCACTTACTTCGAAATTCTCAAATGTGAGGACAACGGAGAACCCAAGAGGAACTTCAATGTTCCAGACGCATTTACTATTTGGTGGGTACCAATCGGGGAATTCAGGACTGGAAATATCACCATTGTCCGCATTCAGAAGGCCACCACAAGCGGTCGCTGTAAGGAAATAAATCAATAAGACAGACAGTATATTCTACACGTTAGTATCAATACAGAGAAGGGTCCGGTGGTGGCCCACAATCATGATCACTTAAGACATGTGGTGATATCGACAAAAGGCGTGTTTCATTCTTATTATTACGTGCAGGCTGCGTCTCAAAAACAAGATGTTTACTTAATCCTAGTTATCAGCAATTACCAGGCCGTTTTGGAACAGGAATTACGGACAGAACTTGATGAAAAGTATCCCAACTTCCCGATTTTGGAGGATAATGCCTATGAATTTAAAACACACCACACCACGGACAGCAGAAACATTAGGAGAGAAAGAAGAGAAAGCTCACATTTGCATGATTTTTTGTCAGGCAGAAGTTTGAAGTCATCATTGCACTGGCATTCATAGCCGCCCGGTATGTTTACGCAGATCTGCTCACAATCATGATTCACGGTTGCGCATCGGTCGGTTCCCACAAGGATAACTGAAAAGAGTGCATCTTTCTCAATCAACAAATGCATGAATATGCATATGTGTTTTTGTATATTTATATCTGTATATGCATATGTATATATTCTATATGTATTTCGTATACGTATATTTGAATAAAGGACGAAGTTTATACTCACATGTGATATCGTGAAGAAAAAAAGATCATCGGAGAAGAGGATTTAACAAAAAACTTTTTTTCAAACTGGTAACACCGACTCGTCTTCAGATGAAACGAGTAATAGGAGGCGAGATCGATACATTGCTAATTATGGGCGCAAATTGAGAGATAAGCAAATGACCTTGCTTGTATACAGTAGGTGTGCTAACTCATAAAATGGTAACCGAAATTCTGAAATGAGTTTTCGCTTAGAACACGTTAATTCGATAGGGTAGTATAATTTATTATCATGCAGCATAATTCTCTAAGGATTTAGTTACATCGAGGTACCGAATTTCGAAAGAACGTCTCTTGTACGAAAAGAAAATCCATACTACGTAAAAGAATACTAGCTATTTAGCTTGCATTTTCTTCATTGATTTGAAGCCTTTAGAAATCCAATGGTATTTCATGGAAAACATGCATAAAAATATTTTTTCTCCTACTCATTCGGTAGAAACCTATCTCCTCTTCCAATTAAATACCCGAAGGAAGGGTAGAATTTGGATTTTAAAAACTTTTCCAGTTCCTGAAGAATTTTGAATACGACTTCTGTTATACTTGAATTCAGGTTTTCCAATCTATAAGACGTATATTTTCCACGTTCGGCAAACCGAGCATTTTTCCACGCTGTTAATAGGAGAGTATATGTGGCTCATAAAATTTAGCAGTAGCTTTCAGCCATATAGTAAACTTTATAAGCCACATCAATAAATGCAAAGACACGATGCTTTATGGACGTCAATTTCACAGTATTACGAAATCTCACAATTAGAAACTTTTTAAAAACCGAATTATATCCCTTCTTAGAGTATAACATTAGAAGAAGTCATGGAAGATGAACTATGTTTGTGCATGTTTTCCATGAAATATATTTGAATTTTTAAAATTATCGAAAAGTAATGCGGATAATTTAGGCAAATATAGTAGTCGATTTATTAAGAGTTTAGTTTTGCATGCGGCCTGGAGGGTGTTCGTTCGAAAGCTGGCATCCCGAGATAATTATTGTAGAATTATGCTGTCAAATGATTGATTTTATAACCCTACTTCCAGTGCGTGACCGATCTTATAAAATCTTGGCATAAATTTTGAAATGCGTTTTCGATTAGAAAGGACTGCTTAGGCGCAGTTGCAGTACTGACTATCTTACTGTATGATCCCATAATATTTAGGAGTTGGCAGGATGTCAACTTGTGAGAGCATTACATTTTAATCTCCTGTAGAAACCGTACTCGGTAAAACAATGACTACTTATCTATCATGCATTTTTACTATTGCTTTTTGATAGTCTCACAAACTCAAGTATATTTTGAAGTAACCACGATAAAATTATGCTTTTTTAGTCGTTTGATAGATAATCACATAGTCCTTATGCTTTATACTCAAAAAAGCAGTATAGTTAGGTTTTAAAAAGTTTCTAATTATGAGATTCTTTAAGACCACGCAATGTCCATTCACTAAGCATCGTACCTGGCCGTTTACCACAATTCTTCATGCAATGTACAACATTGTCCGCATCCACTGCAAAGTTTAGTGGACGCTGTATGATATCGTTTTAATGGAATAGAAAAATCTCTGGTTGTATTTACGAGGAGGGCATGCACTCGGTAGACTGAAATCACTGAGCGCTAATGCAACGACTGATCGGGCCCCGAATTATTCGGGAATTAAAAAACCTTTTAAAACCTAAACATACTCTTTCATCGAACAATGAATAAAAAGATGACGTAATTATCTATCAAACGATTGAAAGAAGACGCAATTTCGTTCGTGGTCCCTCCGAAATATATATGAATTTGCAAGACCATCGAAAATCAATCGGGAAAATGCAGGCTATTTAAGTAGTTACCGACTAAGGTTTCTACAGGATATCTAAACGCAGTGTACTGAAAGGCTGACATTCTGCCAACTCCAAAATATTATAGAATTATACCGCGTCCGAGAAACCCTCTCTAATCGAAGACGCATTTTGAAATTTCGGCCAACATTTCATGAGATCTGTCACTCACTGAAAGTAATGTTTTCGAAGTAAAAACACATTTCAGAATCTCGGCCAGCATTTCGTAAGTTAGCACACCTGTTACATGTATTCATATATGCTTTTCTGTGGCTAATGAAGCCCATGCTATCTATGAGTTGCAAAACTAAAAAATAAAACTAAAACTGAAAACTAAAATGACAAATGATAAGCTTTCATGGTAGTTTTGCTGGCCGGATTTTTTGGATAACATTTAAAGCACAGTTTTTGGTCAATTGAACAGAGCAATACTGTTTATTAAGTGCTGGATAGATGAATAACCGAACAGTCTGCAGATGGCTACTTAAAGCACATGTACAGTTATTCAAACTATCAGCTTTCGTTTAATCATTAGAACCGTATATATCGCAAGTGACTCAGAAATTTTCATTTTTAACGCACTGTCATGTTAAGGGATGAAGGTTAACTTTTGCCGTCAGATGTGACATGGGACTTTAAGGCGATTTACAACCATACTGTGACCCCATGGGTGATGTTGGAAAGCAAGACACTTGGTTAAGGTTTTTTTAATACAACACAAAAATCTTATTTGCTGTGCCTTTTTTAGCATTTGAATCGCAGGCCGCGATCCTCTCAATAACAGCAAACGTCGAATTACCCGTTACTGAACAGAATACCCGTGGGAATGTCATGAGTGGTCGGGTTAGTATTATAGTTACATTCGTTGCAATTTTTTGCTTAATTTTCTACCAGTTTTCAATGCTGGTTTAATGCACAGTATAAGCACTTACCCTTCTCAAAATTAATTTCAAATCCTTGACCTTGAACCCTGTCGTCACTGAGGAAACGCAGGATCAACGTGTTATTCGTTGACCATACGGGCTTTGGTACAGTAGACCCACATAACCTTCGGAGTCTTGGTGAATTCGCCGTAAGCCCATCATAGATTTCTACATAATCGTTTGAGCATCCCCAACTGTCCTCAAGCTAAGAGACATAAAGACCAACTGTAAGAAACTAATATCAGCGGAGCCGGAAAATTGTTCTCGGTTATGTGCGTAAGAACGCTTATAATCCGTCAATTCAACATTACATTTGATTTTTGTCCTCGTTAGAACTTGTACACTGGTGTCGGGTGTCGTACTCCGAGCATTGCCGAATGCAAACGCGAATTCGGAATGCAGTTAATTCAAAGGCACTTTGATCTACATGTGCCTAATGCATTTGGAATAATGCATGACTAGTCAGAGAAAACCTGCGAAAATAATAATTTCTGCTTCCTTATTGGAATTTATGTTCTAAACCGAATGACGCTTAATACTAGTTAGTACTTCTGATAACCTACATAAAACGAACTGAAAAACGAATTCGATTGGATTTTTTAGGCATTCCGGCAGTTATCCCCAGTGATGGGCGATCTGAACGCTGTCGTCCGTTGTCCCTCACATCACGCTGAACCCATATAATCTAACGCCTACCAGGATTAGGAAACCATTGCCAGCAACATCAGTGTAACATAACAACCGACTACCAGGTTATGCAACCCAGGAATGCTACCGTCTTACCTACCGCCTACTGCATCCTGTCTCATGACAAATGACTGATAATGGTATTACATTTATGTGAAAAAATGTGGTTTTAATGCATCACTGCCTTTATTAATCACAATAGCACTTACCTCGAAAGTTTTGAATGTAAGAGCAATGCTAAAACCAGCAGGGACTTGTATCCTCCAAATGCATTCTCTGTTTGGCGGGTAATCATTCGGATATCCGGGGCTGGTAATTGTACCGCTGTCCGATTTTATTCTACCACTGCATGAAACTTGAATATGAAAATAAGTCAGTAGCATTTAGAACTTTGAGCGCTCTAACCCCATATGCTTAATTTGACGGATAGTAATTGTTTCAATTCCTGTGAACCATGTAGAGTAGATATATCAAGCAATTATTATTGACAGCTGCAGAGCCTCCAGCCCCAGAACTTACCTTCTTCAAGGTACACCACTGAAACAAGTCGACAGTCAGAAGGACTTGGGTGCGTGGATTATATCATCACTCACAGTAACACTGCGCTGCACGAAGGCAGCTAAATCGACTATAATTCTTTTGAAATTAATTAGGCGAATCTTTATGGGATCTGAAACTGACTGCTTTTCTAAAATACCTGGTACTCTCGCGCCGTCTCATCTAGAATACGCTATACACGCAGGGAGACCTTCAGTTGTAAAGGACTATACAGTTAAGAGAAGGTCCAGAGAGGGGTGACAAA